>SNVD02005580.1:0-2500 GCA_013180625.2 Boswellia sacra
TCTGCATCCGAGAGCACGGGCACAGCACCTCGTGGGCCAAGGCAACCACGCAACTGGGCGAGGCGTGCCAGGAACACGAGGCTTGCCTAACGTCCGCCCCACCACCCGCGAGGGCATGGGGCGGAGAGCAACAACCGAACCGCCGAATTCCTTCGGGTAGGTAAGCAACACAGGATACCGTACGCACCCCCAAGGCAGCAACAACGCATTGGGGAATAATGAAGAGGATGGGGCGTCAACAGTTCGATGCACGATCACGGAGCCTGCCAACCCACGCCATCCAAACACCACTCACACGCCCGTTGCGTTCACTTGGCAGCAGCACAACCCAACGAACTACAACCCAACAGTCGAAACTGTTGAGCATGCAGAAACGTCAAGTCGTGCCGCGCCAGCACCCGCGGTGACGCGATAGAACTGGAACCACACGAGGGACAATTTTTCGAAGGAGGAGCGAGCAACGTCAAGCACAAGCCATCAGCGACCGAGATAGCCACCCCCGGCCCAAGTGTTGCTGCCTGCCACCCTTGCACTACGACTTACAAGCTGCGCTGCGCACAAGAGCGGGCTGGAGCACACCCAAAGAACGGGGATGGGATGGGGGCATCACGCCATGCCTAAGCGATGCTTTCTGCTGCCCTTGCACTACGACTTACAAGCTGCGCTGCGCACAAGAGCTGCCCAATCACCAGCTCAAGCATGGAGCTCAGTCCCCCCCCAGCCCGAGCGTTGCTGCCTGCTGCCCTTGCACTACGACTTACAAGCTGCGCTGCGCACAAGAACGGGCTGGAGCACACCCGAAGCACGGGGATGGGATGGGGGCATCACGCCATGCCTAAGCGATGCTTTCTGCTGCCCTTGCACTCCGACTTACAAGCTGCGCTGCGCACCAGAGCTGCCCAAGCACCAGCTCAAGCATGGAGCTCAGTCCACGTTTTTTCGTACTGGGACCCACCACCGCTGCCGACACCTGCCGACAATATCCGCTGGAGTTGCATGCCATGCCCACCCAACGCACACAACCAAGCCTGCCAGTGTGCATGGGCGAGGGGGGTGTTTGCATGGCTTGGCCCGGAGGCCCCCCAGCGGAGACTGCATCTCCCCCCTAAAGAGCTTTTTTTAGCATTGCAGCCTTATCAGGGGTGGTGCACCATGGTATGTGAGCTGTCACAAGGGGCTGGACGACGGAGCGTTTGTGGGGCGTTGGGCCTGAGAATTTGCGAGGGGAGCAAGAAAAATGGGAGGAATCGATGGGAAAAGAGAGTTGGGGGTTTCGGGCGCCGTGGGGGCTTCGGAGTCAATTTTTAGAGAGAGAAAGGGCAAAATTGGAAAAGCGCCCAAACGACGCCGGAGCGAGGTGAAATCTTTTTGGGGGGCTTTGGGAGTCCGAAATTGATTTTAGGTGGCGTTTGATTGAGTTTTGGAAGCGGTTTGCGGATATTTTGGTGAGTTGGCACATTTCGCTGCACGTTTGCAGCCCACGTTGCAGCACAATTGCCTGGCACATCATGCAGCATTTGCTGCCCATGGTGTGCAGCAATGTGCTGCAGCTTGGCCTGCCACCGTGCAGCCGTGGTGCCATGAGGGGCCATTTTTCGACGTTCGCGCTCTTGGCTGATTTTTTGCAAGGACACCGAGCAAAATGCAACCGTGGCACGAATGAAAGCGAAAATTAAAAAAAAAAATAAATTGAAGGTGGAAGGTGGGGCCCACTTGCAAAAAATTGAAAAAAATGGAAAAAAAATAAAACAATGTTAGTGTAACGAAGAGAAGAGAAACGTGAAGGAAATCGCGTTACTAACTTTTAAAAAACAGAAAACGTGCTGCTGGTTGCATGTTGGGCGCCCATGGCGCTGCCCTTGCTGCACGGATGGGCGCTGGCTAACCTCCCTTGGGGCTTTGTGTTGCCCACGACGTGCCCCTCGTGCTGCAGTTGCTGCACGTTGGGCGCCCATGGTGCTGCCCTTGTTGCGTGGACGGGTGCTGGCTAACCTCCCTTCGGGCTTGGGTGTTGCCCACTACGTGCCCCTCGTGCTGCAAAGGTTTTTTTTTTGGGGGGCCCACCCCCCCTGCACGTGGGCGCCCCGGGTGCTGCCCATTGGGCTGCGTAGATGGTGCTGCTAACCTCCTTGGGGCTTGGGTGTTGCCCATGACTGCCCCTCGTGTTGCGGCTGTTTGCTTGCACGTTGGGCCATCGTGGGCTGCCCTTGCTGCATCGGTGGGGGCTGGCTAACCACCTTGGGGGCTTGGGTGCTGCCCGTGGCGCTGCCCTTGCTGCATGGATGGGGGCTGGCTAACCTCCCTTGGGGCTACGATTGCTGCTGTCTCTTATACACATCTAGATGTGTATAAGAGACAGGCCCGGGCTCGCGCCCCGGGTTTTGCGGCGACCGCCGCGCCCTCCTACTCATCGGGGCCTGGCGCTTGCCCTGTCTCTTATACACATCTCATGCGTGGGGCGCTGGGCTGCTCGCGTGGGCGCTGGGCGCTGCATGCGTGG
>SNVD02005585.1:0-10370 GCA_013180625.2 Boswellia sacra
AGCGACAAGAAGTCATCAAATTTTTGAAACATAAGACAGCATGTTGTTTGTTAAGAACATCAGCTAACTAATGATAGCCCGAGATATAAATCAATATTTGATTTCATAGTTCATTCAGAAATGAAGTAATGTTCATTTGCCCTTAATACTAAAGTCCAATTTCTAACTGGCCTTTGTTCATCTGCGTAGCTCTATCTTTTGACCAATTAGAAGACCTCAGATAGCCATCAATTTAAATGCTATTTATTGATCCCACTTGCAGGCTGTTTCTTTGGGGAAAAAAAAAATTATCTATCATTTCAGGAAACAAATTGAGTTGTCTCAGGTTTGCTTGCACCGAATTTTCTGGACATTTGATTTGATATTGTTGGGTTCATAAGATGGTTATTAGATCTATATTTATGCTCTTTTACAAATTAATATCTTGGTTTTACGTATTCAACTGTACAGTTATTTCGAGGCTTTTTTGGTTTCAACATGTGAAATTTCATTGATAATAAATTAATTTTTTCCTTTCAATCTAATTTGTAATATGACGTGCAAATTGAACAGGAAGAAAACAATAAATCACAACACGAAAATTTTCCCGATAAAGCAACCTACCTGTGCAGAAAAAGTTTTTATTTAGTAATTACAAATTCTTTTATATGGTAAGAATAACTGGTAATGACAAGAAATATCAATTTCTTCTAAAAATTTGCAAATCAATTATTCCGCAAACCACTCAATTTTCTCTGCTCCTCGAGTCAAGTTAGGTGGAAAATATTGATAGAGCCAAGTTGGAGAGTATCTCATGAAACTTATTGTCATTAAGCTCTTTGTATGGTTATCAGCTAGCTGTTGATAACTAGCTACAAACAAAAGTTGTACAAATCACATTGGCATGCACATTTTCACTAACAAAGTGATAGCCTATTTCGATTTTCTTTTGGACAGTAAGCTACCATGTGTCTTCCTCTATTTTTTATTTCAATTGCCATGACACTGTTCTATAATTTTCTGTGGGACTAAAGAGTGAAGGCCCGGCATCTTCAACTTGTGGAAAAAGGTAAGAGAAACAGCTTGAAGCAGATAGAGAAGTCATTGCCAGTGAAAATTGTAGGTCGATTCTGCTCAATTTCCACCTTCATTGCCTTTCGGTAACTTATTAAGTTAAATACTCATTAAATTTTATTGTATACCTCAGGTGACCCATAGTGTGATGATGAATGGAGGATTTTGGCTTGGTGAATACTGAGTTCCCTTGGCAACTACTAGACCGCTGCACTTTTGTTGTTGCACTTCTGTTGTTATTTTTGTTTATCCTTGTTTTGATTTTCTTGTATCACCAAGTATATGTATAATACAGCACAGTAGTTGTATTGGAAACTCTAATTTGAAATCAAATTGACAAATATAACACGAGTCTTAACTGATTTGTTGGATTGAAATGTCCATAATTGCTTATAAATCTGTTAAGGTTGTAGGGTGTGAGATTCAACTTGTGGAAAAAGATAGAGAAACAGCTTGCAGCAGATAGAGAAGTCGTTGCCATTGAAAATTGTAGGTCGATTCTGCACAATTTCCACCTTCATTGCCGCAACTATTGAATGTGGCCTGGTTGGTTTTATTTTCCTCTAAATGCTTGGTCTCCGTTTGCTTTCTCGGACGTCAACAAAATAGAGTAAAGACCACGGCACATTATTTGTTACATCTGGAAAAAGATAGAGACCGATAATGACTTCCATGTTATGAACTTTACAGTGTAGAATTTTCTTTTGGAGAGTAAGCAAGGAGCAGCTTCTCCACAAAGTAATTTTTTATGTTTAGGAGGCTAAAGTGTATTTGCTGGAAATCATGATTATGATCATCATATTATTCCACACGGCAAAAAAATGAAGTGTCGAGTTCGTTATTGCAATTTCAGTTATTATACCATTAACTTATCCAGACGTAGGCTCTAAGGAATTGAATGCCAATTTTAGGCCACTTATGTACACTGGACTGAAGATGCAATAAGTGGAGGTCGATTCTATACAATACATTTTGCACCTCCATTCCCGTAACTATTAAAGAAGGTTAACAACAATCATCGTTGGCTTCAATTTTCCTCTGAATGTCTTGGTCTCCGGTTGATTGATTGGCCACCACACATTAATTGTTGCAAGTGGAAAAAGTAAGGAAAGGATAATGACTTTTCATCTTTTATGGTATCATTATGAAAAAAAAAATTGTTCTATTTAATTCTCTTCTCTTTTAAAATTAATTCAAACAATTAGAGAAAATAATCAAATAGGATTAGTTTTCTTGATTTTTAATTTTATTTTAATTATCTAGTCAAATTAAATCCTGAATGATAAAAATATCCTTCCAAAAGAGATGAAAATCATAAACAATGACTAGATGATTGGCCAGATCATAATAATAATTAAAAAAAAAGATAGGTGAGGTTATTGGCATATATGTTTTTTGTATTAATTAATACACCCACTTATTAAATAAACCCATTTCCTCACTTTAAAACATTCATTTTTGTTTTATGAACCCACCCTAATCACAAATATAACTATGTTAAATACTTTTTTTTTTAAAACAAAGTTTTTTACTGTTCTTAGTATGTTCTGGAAATCAGTAAATATTCACATGTAAAAAATCATATCTTTTTTAATGTTGATTTGTTGTTCATACAGAAAAATTACATTGGTTAGACTATTTGTATGTTGGTTTGAAAACCTCTGGTGTTTGGAGAAAAGTTCTCCTTCAATCCCCTCACATCCTCGATTGCTTATGTACGTAGACATACTTGCTTTTAATAGGTGGTTTAAGGCGGCAATGTGTTTTCATATATTTGATTTTACTCCGCGAAGATGATAAATAAAAGAGCTTTTATATTTTAGTTGTCTTTGGAAATACATAGTGGGAGGTTTTATTATAGTTAAGTTTATTAGGTTTTATTATTGTACTTAATTGTCAGTTGACTCATGGATAATTTTGTAATAAAAATTTTAACAAAAAAGTAGGTGTATTAATAAAAGAATAGAACTATCTGTACATAAAAGTACTCTGAATACCCGATAAAGTTTTAAAAATAGATAATTTCTTTGTATATCTTTTTTAATACTAAAATACGCTTACCAAAATAATTGAGATTTTTTTTCAAAGTTATTATTTTTTAATACTTATTATTGATGGCAAATATTTAATTTGAACCCACACCAATCAATAGGAGCACGATCCATAAACAGCTCTTGGGAAAAGATTCATATGAGCACGGATTGAACAGAAAAATAAATATGAAGATAAACCACCAAAAATGAAGGCCTGAATATTCATTTATTTTTTATTTAGCATTTGACTTGCGAAAAGGCCTGGCCACTGGAGATCTTGTGACTCTCTAGACATTCCTTAGTTTTTTAATAGGGGTTTTAATAAGTACGGAGCCTTATTCTCTTTAATAGGTGTTTTAATATTTTAAGGCATGATTGTTTTTTGTCTGAAATCTAAATAGGCTTAAATAAAACTGAAATTTGAATAGATTTGAATATAAAAATTTGAATAACATATATTTTTTTTTATTTTAGTATATGAATTTAGATGTCTAAAAACTAATGATTTTAAACACATGTCCCTATTTCTATATTAATTTTACTTTTGATTTTATTTCATATAGTAAAAATATTTGTATACTAAAATTTATTATAAATTTAATTTATTAAAATATGTATAACTGGGTAAAAAAGTTTTTTTAAATTAATATATAAATAAGCTAAATAACTGTAAAATAAATTTAAAATTATATATAGATAATAATAATATAAAATTGAAAATAAATTAAAATATTAGGTATAAACAAATTGATTATAAATAATTTTATAAGGGTATTTAAGAGAATTAGAGAAATAATAAATGATTTAAACATTTACATTCGGATAAAAGCTAGAATTTTTTACTTTTTCCATTCAGATAAAAATATCTTCAATTAAGTCTTCAAGTCAAAAAGACAACCATCATGAAAATATCTTAAGTTAGAGAATAAGTTAAATTCAGACTCTATACCAAAAAATAATAAACCCCTTAATTGAATTTGGATGAGAAAACAGCAATAAAAATTAAGAGTTTATATTGACAGGGAAAGATTGAAGATGATTACTAAAAGATAATATTTGTCCTAAATAGTAAAGTGCAAAATAAACATATTAATAAGTATTAGTATGTTTATATAATGGGTGTTAAGAGCAAGGGTGCAAATAACTCTGCGCTTAGTAAAAAGTGTGGATGCAAATAACCCCTTAGTTAATTTTCAAAACACTCTTTGAACTTGGTTATGTCTGTAACTATCTCAAATTGATTTGTCATTTAGGGAAAGCATAAGATAACCTCACATTTGTTATATGAATTTTGCAAGAGCAAGATTATAATAGTGTTGTCTTGAATTTAGTATATTTGTTGTATGTTTAAATTAATACAGGGCTTAAAGTACTTATGTTAAACCCATATCAAAAAGCTTCATAGTTAAAAGTTTTAGCTTTTAGAAATTGACAAACGTAATGTGATATTAGAGTCATAGTGACCTAACATTCACAGATTTGAGGGGTCTCCTGAGGCATGTGAGGCTCGATCTCGTACATGTGAAGGGGTGTAATAAAGACATAAACAAGTTTAAGCTTTTAAAAAAAATAATAAACTTACCTAATATTTGGTATATTTTAGGAATGAGTTAGTACTAATCTATTCCTTTGGCTAGATATTGTTTCTATAATAATGCTTCCAGTTCCTTTTCGAGATTTGTCATTTCTTAGATTACTAGCCCTTCCAATTGTAATATCCTAAATTTTGTAATATACATCATAGTATGTGTTGTGTTACATGTGTAATGATATGTATTAATGTGTTGGTTATGAATTGGATTTGTAGTGTAATGAATAAGAGATGATGGGCTTAACGGTAATGAGAAAGGGAAATGAGCACTAAATAGAAATTCTGCCCAATGTTTATCTATAAAAATGGGAAGAATTTTAGAATTTCTTCCACCTTGCTCTTAAGTCCACGTTTTCAGCTCTTCACACTCTCTCCAAGCTTTCCACACAAAAACTCATCAAGAACTCAAGGAGGAGAAAGAGAAGGAAGAAAGGAAGGGTAAGAACTCCTCTCTCCTTTAGAATTCTTGTGGTATTGTGTATGTATTTGTAAGAATTATTTTGGGTTGTTGATGCGTTCGAAACTAGCAAGTATACTAGTCGCACAAGTAATAAAGTGATAAGTAGATATCGTTCCCACGAGGATTGATTCTAATTGAATTTGTTATTTTACAGCAACAATAGATAAATGGGGGGGTTTTGTTGATGGATTAACTAAATAAAATATTAATGTAAATGCACAATAAAATAACACAAAGTAAAATAGAGTGAAAAATCAATGAGAGTAACCTGGTTAAGGGATCCTTCTCTACCACAAGATATGGATTTGCGAATTAATTGTAGAATTGTCATCCAATTACACCATTGAAATTATCAACCTTAGATAACAACAAGCTCTGTTATCCCAATCTTTCCTTACTTTGTTGTTAAACAAAACAGGCTCTTTATTTAATCTCTATCCATTAAACAACCTAGAACAAGCTCTCTAAATATCCATTAAACAACCTAGAACAAGCTCTCTAAATTTAATTCAATGGATGCATTATGATAAGAAAGATAGGTTGATCTAAGCAATAAACACACAAACTCGGATTATTTAACTTAGGTTGTATTCTCCAATTGCAATCTCTGATCACAATTTTGCTACTAATGATTAGAAATTCAAGACAATTACGGATCAAGATTTTCTAGTCTAGCAATAGACAATATCCAGATTATATTCAGTTGGCCACCCAAATACAATCCAGCAAGCAATCATAAACATTAAACATTGGAAAATACAAGCAACTTCAATTAGAGAATTGGATAACAATTCCTTACACAATCACCTTACAAAAACCATCTCAGGGGCTTTGAAATCACCCTCAACCAATTCAGATTCAGTTACACATGTTTAAGAACGTGGTAAATACAATACAACATTGAGACATTCCAGAAAATGAAATGGAAGGGAAAAACTTAGCAAATTTGATGTAATTCTCTTTGGATTGTAGTTCTTCCTCTTTCCAAGCTTCCTTTCTCCTTCAAGAACTCCAAGAGATGAAAGAATTCCAGAGCTTCAGCCTCCACCACGTTCTCCCCCCTTCAAGTTATCAAAATAAAACCCTAAAATGTGTTTAAATACTCTGCTACAGTAACTTGCTACAGTGTCCCGTATTATACATGCTACATTGATTTGTGGAATTACATTTCTATACTTCTCACACTGTTTTGATTATAACTTTTGGTACACTGAATGGATTTATAACCGTAAATTTCTCCATAAAATAGACTTCGAGAGCTTTCCAACGGTATATAATATGTCATCGGGTTCATTGTATATCAATACAATTAAATCTGAGAAGATCACTGACTAGCAGAGGTGAAAATGAAGGGTTTTACTCCATTTTGTGCAAGTTGCTCCAAAACTCCTACAAACATCAAAACCACACAAACATAAAAATACCAAGGAATATAGCAAAGAAACATGGACGAATTGATATGAAAATGATACATAAATAGACACTTATCAAATTCCCCCACACTTAGACTTTGCTAGTCCTCGAGCAACTACGACAATATGAAATAAAACTAAACCGAAACAAAATCAACAAAAAATTAAAACACACAAATGCTTCATCTTGCAAATAGGCCTCAAAGATTGTACTTAATTATAACCCAAGAAAAACTTCAAAAAAATGCACTTGATCAAGAATCTCATTACAAAGATTAGTTTTGCTCTACTTCAATTCCTCCAATGTGTGTGTGTAGAGCCATTCTCACCTAATCATTTGTAACCCAGATGAGTTTATGCATAAAAATGAATCATATTTAATAGTGATGTGCGTATAAATGAACTCCATAGGCTTGCTTTTCAAGTCACTCTCCACTAATGTAGACAAACACAACACTAAAGATCAAGTAGGGCTTTATTAAGCTTGTAACGTTTGGCTTGGGTGAAGGTATGATAAAGGATAATAATTTTGCTCAAATTACCCACAAACACATAAATCATTCAAGACTATGTATAGCTCAATTCTATAACACAACTTTATTTCAATTCATCAGGTTACTCCCCCAAACTTATTTAGAACACTCAATCTTTTTTTTTTCTTGTAGAAAACAAAAGAAACTACACCCCTACACTTTGTTGTTTCATTCTTTTTAAGAACACTTAAGGGTATAGATCTCTTATTCTTCTTCTTTTGTTCTCTTTTTTTTCTTTTTTTTTTCTTTTTTCACTTCCCCTCCCCCACACTTAAACAACACATTGTCCTCAATGTGTAAGTACGTGGACGATAAGTACAGATTGGCTTTTTTTTTCTTTTTTTCTTCTTTTTTTTTACAAATATAATAAAACTCACTTGCATTGCTCATGACACATCCCAACCTCCTCTAACTTCCCAAAACCAGAACATAGCTCAGAATTTAATTGTGAATGATCTACATGCTCATAGGTAAGGGATAAACTGTTTGGAACAAATTCAATTAAGGTTAGGAAATATTTTAGTGAGTTAACAAAGAAAAAGGTTTACAGAGGCTCAAAGGGGTAACTAGGGATCAATTTTAGTCAAGGTTGGCTCTTAAGGCTCAAACGATCCAAAGATGGCCTAAATCAGTTCCCTAATGTTGCACAGTCTAGGATTTCGCCTCGAGTGACCATCAAACAAGTTCTAGAATTCATTGAAATCTGAAGAACCATTTAAATTACATAAACTTTCTCTAAGTGAACAAATAACTCAGTGATAATAGCTCAGTGCTCAATGTTGCGCAAGGAATCAAAAGCAAAGCGAAAACCAATAAACATTTCAAGCACACAGATCCATGCATCATTTATTATTTTCCAAGAGTTATTCTTAATTCAATCATTATCTTAGCATCGACCCACAAAATGCAAGAAAAGAGGTATGTGGCGTTGTTACACCTGAGTCAAGATTGTATATTTCAACAATCCTTAGGACCAGTAGCCCGCAGACTTAAGGTTTCCAACCTATATACCTTTATTAACAAAAAAAAAAAAACAAAACAAGAAACAAGACATTCAAACAACATAAAATAAACAAACTACGGATTTATTTTGAGAGAATGCGTTTCAAGGGTTAAAGAAACTCCATATTCTGCCATTCTCAGGTTTTTCCACAATGTTTTTTTTTTTTGAATCGAAACTGATAAAGACAAAAACACATAACAACTCTAAATTACACAAAACTAAACTTATTCTTAAAATAACAAAGTCCAACAAGTCAGCAAACAAAAACAAGTCAGTTAGAATGGGTTTAAAAAGTTTAGAAGTTAGCCTCCTTATTCAGTCATTATGGATTGAAGAGATCCAGAATGCGTTTCAAGAGAACTTGAACTTTTTAAGCCACCACTCTAAAAATCGAGATTAGAAAATAGTACCTGGGACGAAAGAAATAACCTGAAAAAGCTCAAAAGAAACGACATGAAAAATCTCAAATAAACACACTAAAAAGAAAACAAACAAAAACGAAGCAAAGCAATAGATAGAGATTACAGATGGAGCGTTAAATCCAGTCTACGCCTTTTATTGCCTTCTCCAAACCAATCTATCCGAGCCATTGTTGGATCAGGCGAATAGACGAATTCTTGTAGTTTGTCAATTAACTCCCCTGCAGTTAAAGCTGTAACCAGGATTTGCCTCGTCGACGGTGAGATGAAATTTTTTTCTACAGCTTGATCAAGAAATGACAACAAACCATCAAAAAAGTTATTGACATTTAACAAACCAATGAGTTTTTTATGGATGTTTAGCTGTGCCCAAGAGGTGATTTGAAATATCTCCTCTAATGTTCCATAACCACCGGGTAAAGCTATAAATGCATCGGACTTAACAACCATATGTGCAATACGCTCATGCATGCTAGAGACCTGTAACTCTTTCCCGATTGTGTTGCCTACGATATCTCGTACAGCTAATGGTTTAGGGATAATGCCGAGAACTTTGCTCCCTCCTAGGGATGCAGCTGTTGACACACACCCCATTAACCCAAGACTACCCCCTCCATAAATCAAATTAATACCCCTCGCAGCTAATGTCCTACCAAAATCAAGAGCTGCTGTTGTAAACTCTCCATCTTTACCAAATTGCGATCCACAAAATACGCATATATTTTGGAGTTGCCGAATTGGTGTTTTCTCCATTTCTACAAGTGCTCTAACCTTGTGTAAGACAATGATGCACGTTAGGTAATATGCTTTTCAAGTGTAAGACAGGTTTTAATAATGACATTTGAAAATATGGAGAATGGATATATACACACGTAAAACTCTCAAATTTGACACATGGGGACATAATTTCGGTGGGCGATGCTCGATGCAGATTTATCGCCCCAAAATTTGAAAAAATGAGATATGCTTTCGGCGAGGTTTGACAAAACCTACACCCTTGTCTCCCATGTGAAGCATGGAAAATGGAGATACACTTTCGGCGGGGGTTGACAAAACCCCCACACTTGTCTCCCACGTAAAGCATAAAAAATAGAGATACACTTTCGGTGGAGGTTGACAAAACCTCCACACTTGTCTCCAACGTGTACTTATGCCATAGGGTAGTCATATGGTTTGTCAAAAAAGAAAACTTGAAATTAAAACAAACAAAATCAACAAACAACAATAATACAAAAACAACATTGATAATCAGATCAAACGAAGCAAGAAAAAAAAGAAATTTGACAACAACAACACACATTCAAATATACAAGTAGTTGTGATTGTGGCTTACATCTTCCTCTGGTTTTACATCCAGTAACGGATGAAACACCTTCTATGAGTCGAGGATTTGCTTCCCATCCAGTTTTCTTATATACTGGCAAACAGGGTCGTTTTTAGTCAGATTCCCTAGACTATAACACTGCAATTCATCACGAAATTGTGTCCATAGATTAAGCAATTCACGCTGAACAAGTCCCAAGAATGTGACTCGAGAGTTAACAAAACATTATCCAGCGACTCATTACTCAAACCATTCTTAATAAATGAAAGTTTATCTTCTCTATTCCTGGACACAAAACCTAATGAACGATAAGTCTGGTTACAATTCCATCTAGCACATTTATAGCATACTTGTAACCTCTTCGCTCTTCGCCTCTTGGCGTAGTAGCTTTTCCCTAGACCAGGCATATATTTTGCGAGATTAATGTCAAGTTCACCGGACAATCTCACCTTGGCTTCAATAAGCCATCGGATATCCGTAGGCACATTTAAGAGCATCAATGCCCAAAGTCTAGTCATCCGAACTTTATAAATTTTAAACAC
>SNVD02005586.1:0-10329 GCA_013180625.2 Boswellia sacra
CTTAAGCCTCTTCCAGATCATTTGAAGCATGTTTTCCTAGGTGAGAAAGATACTTTGCCAGTCATAATAGCAAAGGGTCTTGCACCATTACAAGAAGAGAAACTCATCTGAGTGCTCCGAGATCACAAAACGGCCATTGGGTGGACAGTCGCTGACATCAAAGGTATTAGTCAAGCCGTATGCATGCACCGGATCTTGTTAGAAGAGGGATCCAAGCCCACTAGAGAAGCACAGCGGAGGTTGAATCCTCCCATGATGGAAGTTGTCAAGAAAGAAATCCTAAAATTGTTAGATGTGGGTGTGATTTATCCAATTTCGGACAGCAATTGGGTGAGTCCAGTCCAAGTTGTTCCGAAGAAATCTGGTGTTACGGTGGTTAAGAATGTCAATAATGAGCTAGTTCCCACTCGTATCCAAATCGGGTGGCGAGTTTGTATTGATTATCGAAAGCTCAATTCTGCAACTCGCAAGGATCACTTTCCTTTGCCATTCATTGATCAAATGCTGGAGAGATTAGCAGGTCATTCTCATTATTATTTTTTTGATGGCTATTCAGGATATAATCAGATTGTCATTACCCCTGAGGATCAAGAGAAAACTATATTCACATGCCCATTCAGTACATTTGCCTATCGACGCATGCCATTCGGTCTTTGCAATGCTCCTGCCACTTTCCAAAGGTGTATGGTAAGTATTTTCTCTGATTATGTTGAGAACATTATTGAGGTACTTATGGATGACTTTAGTGTTTTTGGTGATTCTTTTGATAAATGCCTTGACAACCTTACCCTTATACTGCAAAGATGTATAGAAACTAACCTTGTTTTGAATTGGGAGAAATGTCATTTTATGGTAGATCAGGGTATAGTTTTGGTAATTTTTATTCTGCTAAGGGTATAGAGTGATTAAATCCAAGATAGATCTTATATGTTCCTTACCACCGTCCCAAACCCAAGTGTGCAGGATATTCCGTTCATTTCTTGGTCTGCGGGTTTTTATCGTAGCTTTAATCAAATGATTTCTCGAAGATAGCATTGCCCCTATGCAGATTATTACAGAATGATGTGGCCTTTGAATGATGAGAAATGCCAGAGGCAGTTGAGAACTGAATGAACTCTTGACTTCGGCTTCCAGTAATCCAATCTCCAAATTGGAATCATCCATTCGAGATCAGGGCATGCAAGTGACTACGCTGTGGGTGCTGTTTTGGGTCAACGAATTGGCAAAGATTCCACATGCCATTTACTATGCATCTCTGACTTTTAAATGATGCTCAACTTAATTATTTCTATCACTGAGAAAGAAGCTGACAATCGTTATTTTTGCTTTAGAACAAGTTTCGATCTTATTTTGCTTGGTACTAAAGTAACCGTTTATTCTGATCATGCAGCTCTGAGGTACTTGCTCACAAAGAAAGATGCAAAACCAAGGCTTATCGGTGGATACTCCTTTTACAAGAATTTGACTTGGAGATCAAAGATAAGAAGGGAAGTGAAAACTTAGTTGCAGACCATCTCAGTCGCATTGTCCATGATAAGAATGCACTGCCATTACAAGAAAGTTTTTCGGATGAACATTGTTGTCTCTAAATGTAGTAGCCCCTTGGTATACAGATATTGTCAACTACTTAGTTACCAAAAGTCTACCACATTGAACGTGACTTCGAGCTCAAAGAGACAAGATCAAGAACATTGCAAGTATTACATATGGGAATATCCTTACTTATCGAAGTGCTTGTTCTGATCAAGTGATAAGAAGGTGTGCTTCTGAATCTGAATTTAATTCAATTTTGACCTTCTGTCATTCTTATGCATGTGGCGGTCACTTTGGACCAAAAAGAACAGCCCTGAAAGTTCTTGATTGTGGATACTACTGGCCATCATTGGTCAAAGATGCATATCTGTTTTGCAAAGCTTGTGACCGTTGTCAAAGGACAGGTAATTTAAGTGTCAAAAATCAAATGCCACAAACCTTATACTTATTGTCGAGATTTTTGATGTGTGGGGTATTGATTTCATGGGTCCTTTTCCTTCATCATTTGGTAATGTTTACATTATACTTGCTGTGGATTATGTTTCTAAATGGGTGGAAGCAAAAGCTACGAGAACTAATGATTCTAAAGTTGTTGTAGAATTTGTGAAATCTAACATTTTTGCGAGATTTGGAACACCAAGAGCCATGATTAGCGACAGAGGGACACACTTCTGCAATCGATCATTTGAAGCCTTGCTCAGGAAATACAACATCACTCACAAGGTGTCTACTGCATATCATCCACAAACTAGTGGTCAAGTTGAAGTTTCAAATCGAGAAGTCAAGTCCATTCTTGAGAAGACAGTGAATCCGAACTGAAAAGATTGGAGCCTACGATTGAATGATGCACTTTGGGCATACCGAACTGCTTATAAGACACCTATTGGAATGTCTCCATATAGGTTAGTCTATGGTAAGCCATGTCACCTTTCGGTAGAGCTCGAACACAAAGCATGGTGGGCAGTAAAGCTTTGTAACATGGAGATGGATGCTGCTGGAGAACAAAGAAAGCTTCAACTGCAAGAACTGGAAGAACTTAGAAATGACGCCTATGAGAATTCCAGAATTTACAAGGAGAGAACTAAGGCATTTCATGATAAAATGATCTCCAGGAAGAATTTTGAAGTGGGACAGAAAGTTCTTTTATTTCATTCTCGCCTCAAGTTGTTTCCAGGTAAATTACGATCTCGATGGGTTGGACCTTTTGTTATTACTAATGTTTTTCCCCATGGTGCAGTGGAAATCAAGAGCTTAAAAACGGATAAAGTATTCAAGGTGAATGGGCACAGGCTGAAGCCTTACTATGAGAATTCAGTGATGCAGGATATCGATGAAGTACCTCTCTACGAGCCAACTTATCTTGATGGGTGAGGACAGATAACGTCAGGCTGAGGACGTTAAACCAAGCGCTTATTGGGAGGCAACCCAATGTTTTTGAAATATAATAAAAAGAGACAACGAAAAGAAGGTAGTATTGATCAATTTTTGTGTTTCGAGGAGATTCCTCTCATGGGCTATTATAATTGATCAGGTTTTATCTCTCTTTGCCATTTGTCTCATTTGCTTTGTTGTTTGTTTTTGACTTTCATTTGCTCTTGTGTTTTTATTTCTTTTATGTGCCTCTATTTTCTTTTCTTTTCTTTTCTTTTCTTGTGTTTAATTTGATTATTCCGTGCTTCGAGTTCAGTTGTGCAACAACTTGAGGAAACATTCAAACGGGAGTTGAAGCCATTGCCCGAAGGTTTGAAACGTGCATATCTGGGAGAAGAACAAACTCAATCGCATTATCGGTAATATCTCTCCTTTTTTTCTCTTCAATGGATGCTGATATCTTTCTATCGAACCTTCGTAAATATTCCCCTTCACTTCCTCAAAATGCTGTGTTTAAAATTTATAAAGTACGGATGACTAGACTTTGGGCATTGATGCTCCTAAATGTCCCTGCTGATATCCGATGGCTTATCGAAGCCAAGGTGAGATTGTCCGGTGAGCCGGACATTAATCTCTCAAAATACATGCCTGGTCTAGGAAAGAGCTACTACGCCAAGAGGCGAAGAGCGAAAAGGTTCCAAGTATGTTATAAATGTGCTAGATGGAATTGTAACCAGACTTGTCGTTCATTAGGTTTTGCGTCCAGGAATAGAGAAGATAAACTTTCATTTATTAAGAATGGTTTGAGTAATGAGTCGCTGGATAATGTTTTGTTAACTCTCTAGTCACATTCTTGTGGACTTGTTCAGCGTGAATTGCTTAATCTATGGACACAATATCGTGATGAATTGCAGCATCATAGTCTAGGGAATCTGACTAAAAACGACCCTGTTTGCCAGTTTATAAGAAAACTGGATGGGAAGCAAATCCCCGACTCATAGAAGCGTTTCAGCCGTTACTGGACGTAAAACCAGAGGAAGATGTGAGCCACAATCACAACTACTTGTATATTTGAATGTGTGTTGTTGTTGTCGAATTTTATTTTCTTCTTGTTTCGTTTGATCTGATTATCAATTTGTTTTTGTGTTGTTGTTGTTTGTTGATTTTGTTTGTTTTAATTTCAAGTTTTCTTTTTGACAAACCATATGACTACCCTATGGCATAAGTACACGTGGGAGACAAGTGTGGAGGTTTTGTCAACCTCCACCGAAAGTGTATCTCTATTTTTTATGCTTTACGTGGGAGATAAGTGTGGGGGTTTTGTCAACCCCCGCCGAAAGTGTATCTCCGTTTTCCATACTTCACGTGGGAGACAAGTGTGTAGGTTTTGTCAAACCTCGCCGAAAGCATATCTCATTTTTTCAAATCTTGGGACGATAAATCTGCATCGAGCAACCCCCACCGAAAGTATGTCCCCATGTGTCAAAATTTGAGAGTTTTATGTGTGTATATATACATTCTGCATATTTCATATGTCATTCCATAACCTGTCTTGCAATTGAAAAGCATAATATCTAACGTGTCTTACACAAGATTAGAGCACTTGTAGAAATGGAGAAAACACCAATTCGGCGATTCCGCAATATATGCGTATTTTGCGGATCGCAATTTGGTAAAGATGGAGAGTTTACCAAAGCAGCTCTTGATCTTGGTAGGACATTAGCTGCGAGGGGTATTAATTTGATTTATGGAGGGGGTAGTCTTGGGTTAATGGGGTGTGTGTCAACAGCTGCATCCCTAGGAGGGAGCAAAGTTCTCGGCATTATCCCTAAACCATTAGCTGTACGAGATATAGTAGGCAACACAATCGGGGAAGAGTTACAGGTCTCTAGTATGCATGAGCGTATTGCACATATGGTTGTTAAGTCCGATGCATTTATAGCTTTGCCGGGGGGTTATGGTACATTAGAGGAGATATTTCAAATCACCTCTTGGGCACAGCTAAACATCCATCGGAAACCCATTGGTTTGTAAAATGTTAATAATTTTTTTGATGGTTTGTTGTCCTTTCTTGATCAAGCTGTAGACAAAAATTTCATCTCACCGTCAGCAAGGCAAATGCTGGTTACAGCTTCAACTGCAGGAGAGTTAATTGACAAACTACAAGAATTCGTCTATTCACCTGATCCAACAATGGCTCGGATAAATTGGTTTGGAGAATGCAACAAAAGGCGTCAACTGGATTTAACCCTCCATCTGTAATCTCTATTTGCTGGTTTGCTTCGTTTTTGTTTGCTTTCTTTTTAGTGTGTTTATTTGAGATTTTTCATGTCGTTTCTTTTGAGCTTTTTTCAGGTTATTTCTTTCGTCCCAGGTAATATTTTCTAATCTCGGTTTTTAGAGTGGTGGCTTAAAAAGTTCAAGTTCTCTTGAAACGCATTCTGGATCTCTTCAATCCATAATGGCTGAATAAGGAGGCTAACTTGTAAACTTTGTAGACCCATTCTAACTAACTTGTTTTTTGTTTGCTGACTTGTTGAACTTTGTTATTTTTATGAGTGAGTTTAGTTTTGCGTAATTTAGAGTTGTTATGTGTTTTTATCTTTATCAGTTTTGATTTAAAAAAAAAAAAACAATTGTGGAAAAACCTGATAATGGCAGAATATGGGGTTTCTTTAACCCTTGAAACGCATTCTCTCTAAATAAATCTGTAGTTTGTTTATTTCATGTTATTTGAAGTGTCTTGTTTCTTGTTTTGTTCTTTCATAATAAAGGTATATAGGCTGGAAACCTTAAGTCTGCGGCTACTGGTCCTAAGGATTGTTGAAATATACAATCTTGACTCAGGTGTAACAACGCCACGTACCTCTTTTCTTGCATTTTGTGGGTCGATGATAAGATAATGATGAATTAAGAATAACTCTTGGAAAATGATAAATGATGCATGGATCTGTGTGCTTGAAATGTTTATTGGTTTTCGCTTTGCTTTTAATTCCTTGCGCAACATTGAGCCCTGAGCTATTATCACTGAGTTATTTGTTCACTTAGAGAAAGTTTATGTAATTTAAATGTTTCTTCAGATTTCAATGAATTCTAGAACTTGTTTGATGGTCACTCAAGGCGAAATCCTAGCTGTGCAACATTGGGGAAATGATTTAGGCCATCTTTGGACCGTTTGAGCCTTAATAGCCAACCTTGACTGAAATTGATCCCTAGTTACCCCTTTGAGCCTTTGTAAGCCTTTTTCTTTGTTAACTCACTAAAGATTTCCTAACCTCAAATGAATTTGTTTCAAACAGTTTATCCCTTACCTATGAGCATGTAGATCATTCACAATTAAATTCTGAGCTATGTTCTGGTTTTGGGAAGTTAGAGGAGGTTGGGATGTGTCCTGAGCAATGCAAGTGAGTTCTATTATGTTTGTAAAAAAAAAAGAAAAAAGAAAAAAAAAGCTAATCTGTACTTATCGTCCACTTACTTACACATTGAGGACAATGTGTTGTTTAAGTGTGGGGGAGGGGAAGTGTAAATAAAAAAAAAAGAAAAAAAGAAAAAAAAGAGAACAAAAGAAGAAGAATAAGAGATCTATACCCTTAAGTGTTCTTAAAAAGAATGAAACAACAAAGTGTGGGGGTGTAGTTTTCTTTTGTTTTCTGCCAAAAAAAAAAAGATTGAGTATTTTAAATAAGTTTGGGGGAGTAACCTGGTGAATTGAAATGAAGTTTTGTTATAGGCTTGAGTTCTACATAGTCTTGATGATTTATGTGTTTGTGGGTGATTTGAGCCAAATTATTATCCTTTATCATACCTTCACCCAAGCCAAACGTTACAGCTTAATAAAGTCCTACTTGATCCTTGGTGTTGTGCATGTCTACATTAGTGGAGAGTGACTTGAAAAGCAAGCCTATGGAGTTCATTTATACACACATCTTCAATATTAAATATGATTCATTTTTATGCATAAACGCATCTGGGTTACAAGTGATTAGGTGAGAATGGCTCTACACACACACACTTGAGGAATTGAAATGAAGCGAAACTAATCTTTAAGATAAAATTCTTGATCAAGTGCATTATTTTGAAGTTTTCCTTGGGTTATAATTTAAGTACAATCTTTGAGGCCTATTTGCAAGATGAAGCATTTGTGTGTTTTAATTTTTTGTTGATTATGTTTCGGTTTATTTTTATTTCATATTGTCGTAGTTGCTCGAGGACTAGCAAAGTCTAAGTGTGGGGAAATTTGATACGTGTCTATTTATATATCATTTTCATATCAATTCGTCCATGTTTCTTTGCTATATTCCTTGGTATTTTTATGTTTTTGTGTGGTTTGATGTTTGTAGGAGTTTTGGAGCAACTTGCACAAAAATGGAGTAAAACCCTTCATTTTCACCTCTGCTAGTCAACCATCTTCTCGGATTTAATTGTATTGATATACAATGAACCCGATGACATATTATATACCGTTGGAAAGCTCTCGAGTCTATTTTCTGGAGAAATTTACGGTTTATAAATCCATTCAGTGTACCAAAAGTTGTAATCAAAACAGTGTGAGATGTATAGAAATATAAGTCCACAAGTCACTGTAGCATGTATAATACGGGGGCACTGTAGCAAGTCACTGTAGCAGAGTATTTAAACACATTTTAGGGTTTTATTTCCATAACTTGAAGAGGGAAAAACGTGGGAGGAGGCTACATTTCTGGATTTCTCTCATCCCTTGGAGTTCTTGAAGGAGAAAGAAGATTTTGAAAGAGAAGGAACTACAATTCCAAGAAGATTCATCTACAAAGAAGATTTTCAAAGAATTTGCTAAGTTCTTTCTTTCCTTTTCAATTCTGGAATTTATCTGTATTTTATTTGTTATTCTGATTGAATATGTGTAACTAAATCTGAATTGGTTGAGGGTGATTTCAAAGCCCTTGATATGGATTTTGTGAGTTGATTGTGTAAGAAATTGTTATCCAATTCTCTAATTGAAGTTGCTTGTATTTTCCCATATCTAATCTTATGATTGCTTAGTGATTGTATTTGGAATGGCCAACTGAATATAATCTGTTGTTGTCTATTGCTAGATTAGAAATCTTGATCCGTAATTGTCATGAATTTCCAATCATTAGTAGCAAATTGTGATCAGAGATTGCAATTGGAAAATACAACCTAGGTTAAAAAATCTGAACTTGTGTGATTGTTGCTTAGATCAACCTATCTTTCTCATCGTAATGCTTCCATTGAATTAAACTTAGAGAGCTTGTTCTAGGTTTTTTAATGGATAGAGATTAAATAAAGAGCTTGTTTTATTTAACAACAAAGTAAGGAAAGATTGGGATAACAGAGCTTGTTGTTATCTACGTTGATAACTTCAATGCTGTAATTGGATTACAATTCTATGTTAATTCACAAATTCATATCTTGTGGCAGAGAAAGAACCCTTAACCACGTGTCTCTCATTGAATTTTCAATTCATTCAATATTGTGTTGTGTTATTCTTTATTTGCCTTCGTATTCAGTTTAATTAATCATTCAACAAAACCCCCCATATTTAGTTTATTGTTGCTGAAAAATAACAAATTTAATTAGAATCAATCCTCGTGGGAACGATATCTCACTCCTCACTTTATTACTTGTGCGACTAGTATACTTGCTAGTTTCGAACGCATCAAGAGCAATTTAGGTGTCTTACCAGGAAAATCACAAACTGATGAAGGAGATGACACCCAGAAAAAAAAAAAAAACCATCCACCTGAACAACATTGCCTCTCAGGTAAATCCTATAACCCCCTTTCTTCTTATGTTACTCCTCCACCATTTCCTAGCAGATTTGTAAAATCAAAGAAGGAGGAACAAGAACAAGAAATCCTGGAAACTTCTCACAAAATCGAGGTAAATATACCACTTTTTGATGCTATCGAGCAAGTACCTCATTATACAAAATGTCTCAAGGAGTTATGCACCAGCAAAAGAAAGTTAAAAAGAAATGAGAAAGTAAGTGTGGGGGAAGATGTTTTAGCTGTATTGCAAAGGAAAATTCCTCCAAAGTGCAAAGATCCAGGTACATTCACCATGCCATGCACCATTGCTAAAACCATGTTTGAAAGAGTTATGTTAGATTTAGAAGCATCTATTAACATCATGCCATATTCTATTTATGCTTTTTTAAATCTTGGACCTTTTGCGGAAATTGGTATTACCATTCAAATTGCTGATCGTTTTAATGCATATACCAAAATAGTTGTGGAAGATGTGCTTGTGCAGGTGAATCAATTGGTTTTCCTAGCAGACTTTTATGTTCTTGAAATAGAGGATGAGACATCTCCTAATCCAACACCGATTCTTATAGGGAGACCATTCTCGAAAACTGCTAGAACCAAGATTGATGTTCATGATGGCACTCTCACCATAGTGTTTGATGGCAAGGTGATTCGTTTCAATATTTTTGAGGCAATGAGGTACCCTAGTGACTTATATTCTGTTTTTGTAGTTGACGTTACTGATTCTCTGCCACAACAATGTTTTGAGTTAACTCGCAAGAATGGATTGGATATAGCTATTAATGAGCACATAGGGACAGAAAATTCTAAGGAGTCAGAAATTTTGATACAAGTGTCCAAGAAATGGAGGAAGTTGTGGCAAGCTTAGATGAGACCATAGCAATAACCACAAATAGGTATGATGTTTCGTACATTCAATTTCCTTTATCTAATGAGAAAATTCTTCCTTCTGTGATGACAGCCCCTGCCTTGGAGCTTAAGCTTCTTCCAGATCATTTAAGGCATGGATTCTTGAGTGAGAATGATCCTTTACCAATTATAATAGAAATGGGCCTTGCACAAATACAAGAAGAGAAACTCGTCCGAATACTTACAAACCACAAAACAGCTATTGGGTGGACGATTGCTAACATCCAAGGCCCAGCCATATGCATGAACCAATTCTTGTTGAAAAAAGGATCCAAGCCCACTAGAGAAGCACAGCGGAGATTGGACCCTGCCATGATGGAACCAACGTCGGGCTGAGGACGTTAAACCAAGCGCTTATTGGGAGGCAACCCAATGTTTTTTAAAAATAAATAAAAGAAAAGAAAAGAAAAATAAAATAAGGTAATAATGATCGATTTTTGTGTCTCGAGGAGATTCCTTTTGTAGGCCATCAAATTGATCAGGTTTTATCTCTCTTTGCCATCTATCTTATTTGTTTTTTATATTTTTTTTACTTGTTTTTTACTTTTGTTTGCTATTGTGTTGTTATCTTTTTTATGTGTCTTTAGTTTCGTTTCTGCTCTTTTCTTTTCCTTTCTTTTGTTTAATTTGATTACTCTGTTCTTTGAGCTCATTTGTGCAGCAGCTTGTGGAAACATTCAAACGGGAGTTGAAGCCATTGTTCGAAGGTTTGAAACGTGCATATATGGGAGAAGAACAAACTCAA
>SNVD02005592.1:0-10422 GCA_013180625.2 Boswellia sacra
AGTTGAGTTTGCTTACAACAGATTATCAAGTCAAACCACTGGTCATAGTCTTTTGAGGTTGTTTATGGCAAGAATCCAATAAGTCCTTTGGATTTAGCTCCTATTCCTTCCAAAACTCAATTTAGCAGTGATGCAGAGGAGAGCGCTAAGAACATCAAGAAACTACGTGAACAAGTTCGAGAGAAGATTTTGAAGCAAAATGAGAAGTATAAGGCTGCAGCAAACGAACATCGGAAGTATGCTGAGTTCAAAGAAGGAGATCTAGTGTGGATACACCTTAGAAAAGAAAGGTTTCCTCCAGGCAAATATGCTAAGTTGAAGCCTAGAGCTGATGGACCATTCAAAGTTTTACAACGCATTGGAGAGAATGCTTACAAAGTTGAGCTACCTGAGCATTATGGTGTTTCCAACACATTTAATATCTCTGACCTTAGTCCCTTATCTGTTGAAAACAACAATCAAACGACTCGAGGAATCGAGTCTTTCCTCAACCAGTGGGCTTTGACACCAACAGGGAGTGTTTGCAATCCATGGATTCATGATTGCTCTCAAGGGGTGCAATTGTTACACGATGTCAGGAGGCACATAACCAGAATGAGGGATAATTTCGTAAAAAGACACTGGTATTCGCTGTGGCAGCGAATTAAATGTCAAATTTGTGGCTATAAAATATCTTGAAGTCAGCTTTCTAACACATTTGTCAATGTGTCATTTGGAGTTGTCTGCAGGAATCTATGACTATCTCTTCACAGCTGGTTCATAGTTATGGTGCATTAAAGTCTACTCTAGAATTTGAATTTGATTGCTTAGTTGGTTGGAATTTGAATTTCTAGCTTAGTTGGTTGTGCTTTATGACCTAATAAGTTTACTTATGAGTCTTAGTTAATAAATGAGTTGTCAATGTAGTAGTTGAGCTGTAATTATTGAAATCATTTAAAGATTGTCTTTTACCTATGCTTGGAGGGTTGTTCCAAGTTATTTAAGTTCTAAAGTTTTGTATTCAAGGGAGTGAAGTTTTGAATTCGAATTTGAGTGAAATTTCAGTGTTTATACTGATTTCTCCTTAACTCTGTATCTCTTGTGGATTCCATAGAGTGGTGAGTTAGTTTAAGCCCTGTATCCTTGGTTTACATCCTTGGGTGGTGAATTATCGGTATCCCATTGGTGTTTACTTTGGTGGTGAGCTTGTTATCCCTTTCAAAGAGTGTTTTTTTTTTAGGTTCCATTTTATTTGTTCCAGCCATTGGTTGAGTTGATAATCAACTTGAAGATCCTATCCTGATCTATTACAATCTAACAGCCCGATATCATATTGATATCAAAGCCATATCTCGAAGATCCAGTATCAGATTGGTATCAGAGCCATATCTCGAAGATCCGGTATCATTTTATAGGCAAATGGGATGAACTTAATCAAGTGAAGACACCAACTCCAAATTTTCTGCCCACCATAAAAACTGTAATCTTGTCTACCATTTTTGTCAATGTTCCGTTTGAAATTTGAAAATCTACAAAACATAAAAGATTTTGAATAAGCTTTCCAACGCATCAAGAATTAAGTCATTTGGATATCTGTAGCTCAAGATATGGCCAAAACACCATTCGGTGCTCATGTGACTTGATTTTTCTTTCTTGTGTTAGTCCACCAAATTGAATGATAATTCTGTCAGCCTTCCGTTTGAAATTTGAATTTCTTCAAAACATAAAAGATCTGAATATTTGAATAAGCTTTCCAAAACATTAAGAATCAAAGCATTTAGAGATCTCTATCTTAAGATATGGCCAAAACACCATTCGGTGCTCATGTGAGTTGATTTTTCTTCTCTGTGTCAGTCCACCGAATTTCATGTCAATTATGTCAGCCTTCCATTTGAAATTTGAATTTTTTCAAAACATATGAAATGTTCCTCATTAAGTCATCTTTCCAATGCCGTAAGAATCAAGTTATTTTGATTTTTCTAGCTCAAGATATGTCCAAAGGAGTATTCGGTGCTCATGTCAGCTGCTTCCATTTGTCTTACAATTTGCATGATGATTTGGACAACCTTCCACTTGAAATTTGAATTTCTTTAAAACATATGAAATGTTATAAATTGAGTAATCTTTCCAAAGGCTTAAGAATTACATCGTTTGAACATTTGTAGAGATATATATGACCAATTGATTGAACATTGCTCATATGTCACATTCCTTGAGTCAATCCTTGAGTCAATCCTTGTTCTTAAACTTTGGTGCCTTTAACATGTAGTCTTCTCCTTAGCTTCAACACTTCATTTTAATAAGCCTCTTCTTGATTTTAAAATTATTTCAATGATCTTACTCTTGCACATAAATAAACATGTTAGTAAATCTCAATTAATCAATGTGTATTGTTATCATCAAAATTATCATGTAGCCTTAGGGCTAACAATCTCCCCCTTTTTGATGATGACAAACCATTGATTGCTTTAAAATATAGTCTAAAATCAAGAATGAAAATAAAATCAACAATAAGCAAAAAGAATGGCACTTGTTATGAATATAAGCAATCCAACTATTTCTCCCCCTTTTGTTATCATCAAAAAGATGTAATCAAATTAACTACTCCCCCTAAATATATTCTCCCCCTTAACATATGCTACCATTCAAAGATTATCATATTAAAGCAAAATTAAGACATATCCAACATGCCTAATTCTCTTCTAATTATGCAAAATCTATCTTGACTAAGGGGTTTAGTAAATATATCGGCTAATTGTTTATCGGTGGGAACAAATTCTAACGAAATATTTCCTTTTTTCACATGATCTCTAATAAAATGATGTCTAATCTCTATATGCTTAGTCCTAGAGTGTTGTATGGGATTTTTTGAAATGTTGATGGCACTTGTATTGTCGCATTTGATGGGAATATGATCAAATACCACGCCATAATCCTTTAAAATTTGTTTCATCCAAAGAGATTGTGCACAACAACTTCCTACTGCAATATACTCGGCTTCCGCGGTTGATAAGGCAAAAGAATTTTGTTTTCTACTAAACCATGAGACTAATGCATGTCCTAGAAAATGGCAAGAGCCACTAGTGCTCTTTCTATCAAGAAGACTTCCAGCAAAGTCCGCATCGGAATACTAAATTAGATCAAAAATTATCACACTTAGGAACCAAGACCTAGATTTATGGTTCCAAGAAGATATCTAATATCTTTTGCAGCCTTAAGGTGAGATTCCTTTAGACAAGATTGAAATCTAGCACAACATAACACACACTACACTAATATCAGGTCAACTAAGCAGTTAAATACAAAAGAAGAGCCAATCATACCTCGATATTTTGTTACCTCACATCTTTTCCTTTCTCATCTTTGTCCAGCTTGGTTTAAATTGTACCCATAGGTGTGTTTTAATGTCCTTGACTTCAATCCTGCCAAACTTCTGAGAAGATCTCTTGTGTATTTCGTGAGAAGGGTCCTATTTATGTATCATTTTATATCAATTCGTCCATGTTTCTTTGCTATATTCTTGGTATTTTTATGTTTTTGTGTGGTTTTGATGTTTGTAGGAGTTTTGGAGCAACTTGCACAAAAATGGAGTAAAACCCTTCATTTTCACCTCTGCTAGTCAACCATCTTCTCGGATTTAATTGTATTGATATACAATGAACCTGATGACATATTATATACCGTTGGAAAGCTCTCGAAGTCTATTTTCTGGAGAAATTTACGGTTTATAAATCCATTCAGTGTACCAAAAGTTGTAATCAAAACAGTGTGAGAAGTATAGAAATGTAATTCCACAAATCACTGTAGCATGTATAATACGGGACACTGTAGCAGGTTACTGTAGCAGAGTATTTAAACACATTTTAGGGTTTTATTGTCATAACCTGAAGAGGGGAGAACATGGTGGAGGTTGGAGCTCTGGAATTCTTTCATCTCCTGGAGTTCTTGAAGGAGAAAGGAAGCTTGGAAAGAGGAAGAACTACAATCCAAAGAGAATTACATCAAATTTGCTAAGTTTTTCCCTTCCCTTTCATTTTCTGGAATGTCTCCATGTTGTATTGTATTTACCACGTTCTTAAACATGTGTAACTGAATCTGAATTGGTTGAGGGTGATTTCAAAGCCCCTGATATGGTTTTTGTAAGTTGATTGTGCAAGGAAGTTGTTATCCAATTCTCTAATTGAATTTGCTTGTATTTTCCTATATCTAATGCTTATGATTGCTTGCTGGATTGTATTTCGAATGGCCAACTGAATATAATCTGGTTGTTGTCTATTGCTAGACTAGAAATCTTGATCCGTAATTGTCTTGAATTTCTAATCCTTAGTAGCAAAATTGTGATCAGAGATTGCAATTGGAGAATACAACCTAAGTTAAATAATCCGAGCTTGTGTGTTTATTGCTTAGATCAACCTATCTTTCTTATCGTAATGCATCCATTGAATTAAATTTAGAGAGCTTGTTCTAGGTTGTTTAATGGATAGAGATTAAATAAAGAGCCTGTTTTATTTAACAACAAAGTAAGGAAAGATTGGGATAACAGAGCTTGTTGTTATCTACGGTTGATAATTTCAATGGTGTAATTGGATGACAATTCTATAATTAATGCAAATCCATATCTTGTGGCAGAGAACGATCCCTTAACCAGATTTCTATCATTGATTAATTCCCATTTCAATTAAGTTTGCATTGTGTTATTCATTAATTACCATCGTATTCAGTTTTTCATTAGTTAATCATTCAACAAAACCCCCCCTGTTTAGTTAATTGTTGCTGGAAAATAACAAATTCAATTAGAATCAATCCTCGTGGGAACGATATCTACTTATCACTTTATTACTTGTGCGACTAGTATACTTGCTAGTTTCGAACGCATCATTTAGCTTGATTAATGAAGATCCCATCTATTGATTGCTTGATTTGAAGTCCAAGGAAGAAATTTAATTCTCCCATTAAGCTCATTTCAAATTCTTGTTGCATGCACTTGGAAAATTCTTCACACATAGAGACATTAGTAGCACCAAATATAATATCATCAACATAGATTTGAACAATTAATAAATCATCATTTTTTGTTTTAACAAAAAGAGTAGTATCAACTTTTTTCATTTTGAAACCCTTATCAATGAGAAATTTGCTCAATCTATCATACCATGCTCTTGGTGCTTGTTTCAAGCCATAAAGTGCCTTTTTGAGTTTTAAAACATGGTTTGGAAAATCATGATATTGAAAACTAAGAGGTTGCTCTACATATACTTCCTCCATAATGTAACCATTTAAAAATGCACTTTTGACATCCATTTGATATAATGTAAAATTTTTATAACATGAAAATGCACACAACATTCTAATTGATTCTAATCTAGCAACCGGTGCAAAGGTTTCCTCATAATCAATACCTTCTTCTTGATTGTATCCTTGAGCAACAAGTCTAGCTTTGTTTCTAACAATGGTGCCATTTTCATCTACTTTATTTCTAAAAATCCATTTAGTGTCATAATAGAATGATTTTTAGGTCTAGGGACTAATTCCCAAACTTGATTTCTCTCAAATTGATTCAATTCTTCTTGCATAGCCAAAATCCAACTTTCGTCATTTTCGGCTTCTTTAAAAGATTTTGGTTCAAATTGAGAGACAAAAGCAAAATGATTACAAAAGTTCTTAAAAGAAGATCTAGTTTTCATACCTTGTGATGGTTCACCAATAATGAGATCTTTAGGGTGAGCTTTTGCATACCTCCATTCCTTTGGTAATTCTTGGGAAGAATCATTTACTTCCTCAAGCTTTTCTTGTTGAAGTTGTAATTCATCTTGGCTCTTTTCATCAAGCCTTGATTCCTTGATTTGCCTTTCTACCTCAACAATATCATCATCTAAATTCTTTGAAGAAATAACATTAGTTTCATCAAATTCAACATGCATAGATTCTTCAATAGTAAGAGTCTTTTTGTTAAAAACTCTATATGCTTTACTATGGTTGGAGTAGCCAACAAAAATTCCAACATCGGCTTAAAGTCCGAGATGCGTAGTAAATGGCATGTGGAATTTTGCCAATTCGTTGACCCAAAACGGCACCCACAGTGTAGTCACTTGCATTGCACATGATCTCGAATGGATGATCCCAATTCGGAGATTGGATTACTGGAGCTGAAGTCAAGAGTTCCTTCAGTTTCTCAAATGCCTCTTTGCATTTCTCATCAAATTCAAAGGCCACATCATTCTGTAATAATCTGCATAGGGACAATGCTATCTTCGAGAAATCTTTGATGAATCTACGATAAAAACCTGCATGACCAAGAATCGAACGAATATCCCGCACACTTGTGGGAGATGGTAGGGAACATATAAGATCTATCTTGGATTTATCCACCTCTATACCCTTAGCAGAAATAACATGTCCCAAAACTATACCTTGATCTACCATAAAATGACATTTCTCCCAATTCAGAACAAGGTTAGTTTCTAAACATCTTTGAAGTATAAGGGTAAGGTTGTCAAGGCATTTATCAAAAGAATCACCAAAAACACTAAAGTCATCCATAAATACCTCAATGATGTTCTCAACATAATCAGAGAAACTACTTACCATACACCATTGGAAAGTGGCAAGGGCATTGCAAAGACTGAATGGCATGCGTCGATAGGCAAATGTACCGAATGGGCAGGTGAATGTAGTTTTCTCTTGATCCTCAAGGGCAATGACAATCTGATTATATCCTGAATAGCCATCAAGAAAACAATAGTGAGAATGACCTGCTAACCTCTCCAGCATTTGATCAATGAATGGCAAAGGAAAGTTATCCTTGCGAGTTGCTGAATTGAGCTTCCGATAATCAATACAAACTCGCCAGCCAGTTTGGATACGAGTGGGAACTAGCTCATTATTGTCATTCTTAACCACCGTAACACCTGATTTCTTCAGAACAACTTGGACTGGACTCACCCACTTGCTGTCCGAAATTGGATAAATCACACCCACATCTAACAATTTCAGGATTTCTTTCTTGACAACTTCCATCATTGGAGGATTCAACCTCCGCTGTGCTTCTTGAGTGGGCTTGGATCCTTCTTCTAATAAGATACGGTGCATGCATATGGCTGGGCTAATACCTTTGATGTCAGTGATTGTCCACCCAATGGCTGTTTTATGATCTCGAAGCACTCGGATGAGTTTTTCTTCTTGTAATTGTGCAAGGCCATTTGCTATTATGACTGGTAAAGTGTCTTTCTCACCCAGGAATACATGCTTCAAATGATCTGGAAGAGGCTTAAGCTCCAAGGCAGGTGCTTTCATCACGGAAGGTAGAAGTTTCTCATTAGATAAAGGCAATTCAATGTACGAAATATCATACCTGTTTGTGGTAATAGCTATAGTCTCATCCAAGCTTGCCACAGCTTCCTCCACTTCTTTAGACACTTGTATCAACTTCCTCGATTCTCTGGAATTTTCTGTCCCTATGTGCTCACTAATGGCTACTTCCAATGCATCCTTGTGAGTTAACTCAAAAAGTTGTTGCCAAAGAATCGATAACATCCACTGCAAAAATAGAATGCAAGTCACTAGGGTACCTCATTGCCTCAAAAATATTGAAACGAATCACCTCGCCATCAAACTCCATGGTGAGAGTGCCATCATAAACATCAATCTTCGTTCGGGCAGTTTTCAAGAATGGCCTCCCTAAAAGAATTGGTGTTGGATTGGGAGACGTCTCATCCTCCATTTTCAAAACATAAAAGTCTGCTGGAAAAACCAATTGATTCACCTGCACAAGCACATCTTCCACAACTCCCTTGGGATATGCATTAGAACGATCAGCAAGTTGAATTATAATACCAGTTTCCGCAAGGGGTCCAAGATTCAAAGAAGCATAAATAGAATATGGCATGACATTAATAGATGCTCCTAAATCTAACATAGCTCTTTCAAACTTGGTATTACCAATGGTGCATGGAATGGTGAACGTACCTAGATCTTTGCATTTCGGGGGAATTTTTCTTTGCAATACAGCTGAAACCTTTTCCCCCACACTTACCTTCTCATTTCCTTTCAACTTTCACTTGTTGGTGCATAACTCCTTGAGAAATTTTGCATAACGAGGTACTTGCTTAATAGCATCCAGAAGTGGTATATTTACCTCGATCTTACGAAAAGTTTCTAGGATTTCTTGCTCTTGTTCCTCCTTCTTTGATTTTGCAAATCTGCTAGGAAAAGGTGGAGGAGTAACATATGAAGGAATATGGGTTTTAGGATTTACCTTAGAAGATGATGTTTTATTCATGGTGGGAGTGGTATCATCCCCTCATCAGCTTGTGATTTCTTTGGTGGAATCTCTAATTGCTTTCCACTTCTCAAAGTTACAGCACTAGCATTTTCTCTTGGATTGATCACTGGCTGAGAAGGTAATTTTCCTGAGCTTTGACTCTCAAATTTGCTCATGTTAGTGGCCAATTGTCCCATTTGATTTTCCAGGTTTTGGATACTTGCACTAGTTTCCTGCTGAAATTGCATTGTGTTTGTGGCAAGTGCTTTAACAATATCCTGGAGAGACATACCTGAATTTTGTGGAGCTGGTTGTGGTGCTGGTTGTGGTTGTGCTTGAAATGGTTGCTGCACCCTTGGTTGATTGAAACCTGGTGGTCGATTTGGTATGGCATTTGGGGCAATTGGTTGATGATTCCCATATCTTAAATTAGGGTGATCTCTCCATCCAGCATTGTAAGTATTGGAGAGAGGGTCATACCTTTGCCTTGGTTGTCCTGGAAATCCACCCATGGCATTGGCTTGTTCTGTATCTGCTTCTTGCAAAGTTGGACACATGTCGGTTGGATGGTCCGTGGCAGAACATACTCCCACATGCATAGATTGCTGCATATGTTGCCTACAGCCATTTTTTTTACAAGAGAGGTAGTTCCAAGTTGTTTTCAATGTTTGAAGTCTTACCTCATTTCTCTTTTAGGTAGTTGTGGCTCAAATTGACTGCTAATTTTTTTTTGTTTGTGGGGGGGGTTTGGGAGTTGGGAGTTTCGCTCCATGTCACTAATCAAACGTCTGCAACATTTGGTGTTTTATTAACTAGTGCTCCACCACTAGCAGCATCAATGATACTCCTTTCCTTTGGTAAGAGACCCTCATAGAAATATTGAATTAGGAGTCCATCACTAATTTGGTGGTTTGGACAGCTAGCACATAACCTCTTAAATCTCTCCCAATATTCATGACGTGATTCTCCATTGTGTTGTCGAATGCCACTAATATCTTTTCTAATATTTGTAACTTTCGAGGCTGGAAAGTATTTCTCCAAAAAGAGTTTACTCATCTCATTCCAAGTGGTAATGGTATCTGGTGGTAGATAGTATAGCCAATCTTTTGCAGAATCTGCTAATGAGAATGGGAAGGCTCTCAATTTAATTTGCTCTTCAGAAACGCCGGTGTGGCTTCATACTTGAGCATACCACATGAAATTCTTTGAGGTGTTTCTTCGGATCCTCTCACTGGCAAAACCATGAATGTATGCAAGAGATGAATCAGTCCCAGATTTAAGTTCAAAATCTATCTCAAAATTGGTGTTTATGCATAGCGGTTTGTTTGATCAAATAATTGGAGCCGCTACTCCTTAAGAGTCTGATCGTTTTCCATCGCCATTGCTGTTCGATTCGATTTGATTGAACTGCAAGAAGAGAGGAGAAAGTGACAACTCCGAAAAAGGATTTGTCTCCCAAGTATAGGAGTGTCGAAGTAATAAACCCGGTAAGACCGGGGTCGATCCACAAGGAAGGGAATTTAAGCGTTACAAATTATAAGATAAGCAAATGTGATATGGATGATTCAAAGAAATAACAAGAGAATATCAATAAATATGTAAGATGGTAGCGGTATTACCGACCATTCAAATATAAAACAAAAAGCAAGAGGAGGTAAAACCATCCATGGAAATAGGTGGTATAACCAACCATAGTAAATTAAAGACCAAGTTCATAAGGTGGTAGAACCTACCATAGTAAATAAAATAAAAAGTTCATAAACAATAGAATAATTAAAATACAATAGGAATTAACACAATAACAATGAAGGCTAAGGTTAGGGGATCCGCCCTTGATATTTCAAATAAGGATAATTAACCATTTTAGTTATATGAATTATATTTGTTTCATTACCAATATTTATACCACTTCTTGTAAATGGGTTCAAGCATCCAATGTGCCAATCACCATATGTCTACAACAAATCAAGGTTCCTAACTAGATTTGTGTCGTTAAGGAAGAACCATACATCATCTAGAAAGGATCCAAGCATTTGATGTGCCAAGGATTGTCGACAATGGATCAAGACCTCCACTTTACGAGTGGTGTCAAGATTGATTAAGACATTAAATATAAATCATATTGAATAAACATTATAAGATTAAGATTATTAGGCACATATTAAGGGTTAGAGAATCCTTAT
>SNVD02005599.1:0-103851 GCA_013180625.2 Boswellia sacra
ATTAAGGAATCAAGATGTAATTGGGTTGAGGGGGTAAAACAATAATTTATACCTAGCTCTAATTTTCGGTATTCCATGAAGGGTATTTATGTAAACTTTTGCTTAATGGAAAGAACTTTAAAAGAATATAATTTAATCATATTAAATTATTAAGTTTTTTGCAAAGAATATTTAATTCAAGAGTGTAACTTTGGACCTATAGCGGAATAAACCAAAGTTAATAAATGAGGCCCATTACAGTTATGAGATAACAGGGTATTTGCTCAAACTTATTCGAGCTTGTAATTAAATATATCCATCAAAGTCTCCTTGGTAGTTGTTTAAAAGGTACTTGAATTGAATTGGACTAATTGAAATTAATTTATTTAATTTAACTGTGCTTATTGGAGAATAAGGCCTAAATATTAAATTATATAATTAAACAAATCCAATTGACCTTTTATTTAATTAATAGGGATTAATTAAATAAATTGGGCTAAGTTAAATAGTTTAAAATTAAAAGCCCAGTATAAAAGTTGGACTTCTATAAGGTGTCCATGTTCTATAAGGATTCTGTGGGATTAGAGGCCTAATTGAACTAAGACTTACGAAGTCCAATTGGACAATATCATAAGGGACTATATAAATCAAGTTATAGGGTTTCAAGAACCCTAGTGTGCCCTAAAAGACAAAAAACATCAAGCCTTGCTGTCCTGCTCTAAGTTTTGCACCAAACAAGGCCCCTGCATTGTGGCTTGCACAATTGACATTCAAGCACCCCTTGGGAGACGTTTGAGCTGCCTCTAGTGCTACTTGACCCTTTTATTCTCTAACTTCAGATATGATCTAATATTGATTGATGCCCACACATCTAATTTGAATCCCTTACGGTCATACCTCGGATCCAAACGGGTGAGAAAACACAAGAAGCTTTAAAGCTTGTATTCGCTAATCCAAGTCCTGAAGCTGCTTCCGCTGTGTCGATTTGACTGAATTCACATCCAAGATCCTACATATAATTAATGTGATTAATTAAAAGCCTTCACAAGATTGGGTTGGATCTAATTGAGAGTTAAAAGATCAATTAAAGACTTAATAAGATTAAACTAAGCCTAATAGGATTAGGTTTACTAGTCAAAATTAGACAGGGATTAACAGCGAAATAAAAGGATGAATTAGGGCAGTGTTGGAAAAAAAAAGAAGTGAACAAGGAACAAGTCATTAGTATTCATCAACACTGTTCACCGAGCATTGTTCACACAACACTATTCATCTGACGTAGTCCAATGATTTTAAGACACCTCTATGTCTCATTTAGGCAATTTTTAGATATACCTAGGAACTAAAGTGGTGAGAAAGTAAATCAAGTTTTGAAGCATGTGTTCACAAGATCTTAGTCCCGAAGGTTATTTCACAATCTTGAAGTTGTTCCAAATTAGCACCGGGTTCCTACAATTGATATCAAAGCTTTGGGTCCTCCATTAGTGAGCGATAAAGGTGCAAACTCTTGTTGTTTTTCTAGCAAGTGACATGTTATATAATGATATGGTGTTATTTTCTCAAGTAATTGCGTATGATTCATGTGATGAATACTGGTGTAATTTGTGACATGGTGGTGTATATGGTTAAACCTTGGCCTTAGAAGTTTCTTTGTATTTTTGTTCAAAGGTACATAAATTTGAAGAGTGGCCTATATGCCAATGAATTACCCTCTGTGTTTGTTTATAATATGCTAATTAATTTTGTGCTTTCGGACATAATTGTATGTAAATTATTATGCATGAGATGTATGATTGATGTAAGAACACATGAGTTGATAGAGATCAAGGAGCATAGAGGTTGTCTCCATATCGAAGGCTAGTGTTTAGGCCACAAAAGTTGTGTGCAAAAACCCTAGGCTTAAGAATTTGAGCAAATGGGCTTACGGCTACTTTAGAGGTGGCGGCCTACCCTAAAACATGTTTAGGGTATGTGGATTCGATGGGTCAAAAGGTTTCTTGGACAGCCTAAGACAAATCAAATCAATTTAAGCCTAAGCGTGGTGAGCCCAAGTCCAAAGTGCTTGGATTTTGTTGTTTTAAGTATATTGGGCTATTGGGTGTTGGTCTATAGGCCTAGCTTGGTGGTTATCACTAAAGTTGGGTCCAATCGGCTATTTTATGATGCCTAATAGAGCAAATCCATGTTTTGGGCTTCATGGGTTCACTCAAACCCAAACCCAAGTTAGTTCCAAGTTGTTTTACTAAATGGACTTAGTTTATTTTGATTGGGCTCATGTGAGTGTAATTGATTTATTAAGTAGTCTCACATCTTGTCCATGTTGTTTTTTGTGGTTTTATAGCCCAAAACGGTGACAAAATTAGAGTTGTATAGCCCATAAAATTATATATGCATTCTATAGGGGTGAAACGGTAAATCTAAAAATGTTTTAGATCTGTAGGTATGTCCGTGAAAATTTGTAGAGTTTTGGACAACTTTAAAGAGTTTACTATACACTCTAAATTTTCAATTTTCAACTTTAAAGAATTTTAAAAATCTTTTTGGAACTAATGGACATATATAAACACAAGAGAGATGCCAAGAAGATATAAAAGCTCATTGAAATATTATTGTAATATTTTTAGAAAAGGCCAAGTGTTGATATTACATGTATACTTTATCTTATGATTATTTTATTTAAATGTTAAATGAAATAATGACATGTCACATGCCATATAGAGAAAAGAAAATGCCACATCATGTATTATAATATGTCCATGCGTTCATGTATAAATTTATATATAATTAATCAAAGTGTTTGATTAATAGAATGTATAAATAAAATTAATTAGATTAATTAAAGTAATAAGGTGATTTATATATTTATCAAAAAGTTTAACAAATAGAATATAAATCATAATCTTAATTAATCTCATTAATTAAGAAATAAAATATGGATATAAAAGTTCCAAAAGGTTTGAAAAAGTTTTATGAATCATATTTCAAACCAAAATCCCTAAGTTTTTAAATGTTTAAGTAGAAGAAGGTTTAATTAAATTTAAACCTAAAGCCTTCATTATTGGTCCATATGGATCGGCTATCCATAAGCCTTGACTTGGTCCATCTTAGGTCTTGCTTCCTAAAGAAGGGTTTTTGGTAGTTGTCTTCCAAGATTGGATCCCCTATTAGATTAAATTGATCAAGCAAACCATTAAGTGCTATTTCGTAAAGAAATTTCACATTAAAGCAATCTTGAAATTAATTGAAACAATGTTGATACACTCAACTTAATTTTTTAAAAGATATTCCCTCAAGGAATGATTTCATTAATTAAGGGCTAAAATATGTATAGTTATTGTTATTGAAATATGAGTTATTTTAGAAATAATAATAATTAGGAAGAATTATAATTTAATCAAATAAAGTTATCATATTTTCCTAAAAAAAGTGGTAATTATTTGATTGAAGTACCATAGAATATATTGAATATTATTATGGGTAACTACATTTACATTTTTGCATCCCACGCATCATGTAGCAATATTCAAAAGTTTGTATAGTCATTGATAAGGTTGTATGTTTATTTTTACAGAAAATAAATCCAATTACCTCTATGCTTAATGATCATATGCTTCAAAAAAAAAGTTATGATGAATGAGATTTTAACTGGATTTGAAGACCAAAAGATGGTGACAGCTATGTACACCATGAGATGGGGATAGCTACGTTGACCATGTGATGGGCAAGGTTATGTAAAGTGGAAAGAAAGTCTTGACACTTTACAACTAGTTCAATGTCACAAGTTGGTCCTTGAAGCAAGTATACCTTCACTTGCTAACGAGTATTTGACTTTAAAGAATGAAGAATACTATGTAAAGTGAGAGAAAACAAATGCAATAGCCAAGTTATATATTTACTTCTTTAGACCAAGTGTTGGATATTGAAGTTTATATATATGGCTAATGTAAAAGATATCATTTTTCACTTGCATGAGTTGTTAAGCGAGGCAATATCAATATGATACTGAATTCTTTATCATATTCTTTGTTTAGAATAAAGATAGATTTTGATAAACAATTGGAGTTTCTCTCAAAAGCCGAATCAAAGAAAGCTACCAGGAATCCTAAAACCAAAGTCCAGTGTTCTTCTAGTTTGAAACCTTAAGGGTAAGGTCCATAAGAACGGATGTCAAAAGGTTTTAAAATATGTAGCATGGGAGACAAAGAATGAAGCCCAACCAATTGGAAAATGTTTCTATTATGGAGTTAAAGGGTACTTGAAAAGAGATTGCATAGCATTTAAAGCTTGCTCAAGCAATATCTTTTATAGAAACATTCTTTGACATATATTCCATTAATTATTGAGTTGTGGATATTGACCATGTTTATAGTTCTTTGTAAAGGCTAAATAGGACTCCACTTTTAAAATAAAAGTGAGTTTGGCTTAATGCTTGTATAAGAAGCCTTGGTGTCTGCTCATGTAATTACAGAATTGCTTCTTTAATTTTGGATAATTGTTATTTTTCCAGATATCGTGCACGAAATTTTGAATTTCGGATACTTATTTAAATTATGGTTATTCATTTTCTTTTAAAAAGTTTGTTGTTATTCGAAAGAATAAAGAATTTTAATTTTTATAGAATTGGACATAACAATTTGTTCAAAATGAAAGTGGAATCAATAAATAACACCAAGTTGAATAAAGAAAGAGCTAGATTGTCTGACACTAATCAGACTTATCTTTGGCATTTCTGACCAAGCCAATTTTATCAAAAGTGATTCAAAGGTTAAGGCCATTAAACTTGTTAGTGGTTGAACCTATACCAACCTATGTTTTAGCAACCTCTCACACTCGGTTCCATGTGCAAGCTCCCTTTCAGGTTACCTGGAAGGCCGTATGGGTTAGATGACGGAGACAAGACCCAAAGAAATAGTCGAATTTGTGACCTGGGTAAATAACTATAGGAAAATTTTGGATGATAGTAATCGATTCATTGCGTCTGGACCTAACTACACATCATCTTTCAGAGATGAGTTCGAAAAATTAGGTACAGGTTACACCTGCTCGAATGTTAGTCCAGTCTCTGCTATGGGTTTACTGAGTTCTAGATTCTAGGTCATTAATGTTATCCTCTTTGAATCCTAAGTTTTATGACGTACACAACTAATTTTATCTATTTATTACATATGAGATATTGACAGTTTATATACATATATAGAAAAAGGGAGAAGAATTGATTACATTTCCATCAAACATGTGGGAAGGGATTAAGGATTTCATAATAATTGTGATAAAATAAATTATTACAAAATATAGCGAGTCTTAGATCATCCCTTTATCATCAAATAGAGATATTAGTAAGCATAATTTAAATAAATAGACTATTAAACATGGCATTGATCATTAACTAAGTCATATCATGCATGGCTGGTGATCAATAACACGTAATTGATCGCTAATCATTACGTGTTTTATCAATAACTATCCACTAATCATAGCATAATTAACGATTAATTAACTAAAAGATTAATTATTAAGCATGCATAATTAGATTGCTGATTAATCATTTCTAATCTTTAACCTAGTGATTATCCACTAATTAACTACCACTAATTGTAAACATGGCATAACTAATTAAAACTAATCCTAAACTAAACATGATAAACTAATCCTAGGCTAAACATGGCATAATTATCTCCTTATTATTCCTAAGCTAATCGTAGCAATTAACTGAAAATAAACAAAATTTAAATACTAGAAAAAGGCCCTCAGAACGTACCTAACTCTGATAACTATCAGAGGAAGAATCTTGATTGTAGAAATCACAGAAGACTGAATTCTCCAAGTATTTTCACCAGGATGCTTGTCTTGTCTCGAACCTAGGGCCAAGTGTCCTTATATAAGCCCTTAAGGGTTAGGAAATGAGCTATTTTCCCAATATGGGATTGTAGACTACAGACGCACGCCTTTAGCTTACAAGTGACACTAGGGTTCACAAACTTGCTTAAGGCCCAAACCCTAAAAGCATGCGTCTATAATGTTACAGATGAGACTTTTCCTGAAGGTCAATCCACGTGTGTGTCGGGCAGACATATTTCCTAGGTTATTAACCACTTCTTGATCGGTACCGTACCGGTCCTAAGCCTACTTGGCTTTCTACCCTTTTTAGTGTCATTATTGCAGCTGAGAATAAGCCTCTGATTTAATGTCTTTGGTTATCATCATTAAGCCTAAAAAATCGTAAGCAAAATTCTAGTGCTTACAGTTTGCCCCCTACTTTAGAGGGGTTTATGAAACATAAACATTAAACAAAGTATACTGTACCTTGAACTTATCAGCTCCAAGTCTGATGTCTGAATTCCACTAGGATTTTGTTGGTTTTTAAGTGACCTTACTCCACCTGTTGTTCGTGCTACCACTCTGCATTCTTTGGGTTTGTTGAAATTCTAAATTTTATTGATGGTCCTGGTGCGCTTCCTTGCTCGAGGATTTTGGTGTCGTTCTAGACAATCTGAGAGTCTTTGGTGCAATTTTGTATTCTCTAAAGACTACTCTATGTGATTTCATGCTAAAAGGATTTTCGGTGCAATTTTGTACTCGCTGAAAGTCTTCGATGTGATTACATACTCTTTAAAGACACCTCTTGTGCAATTCCACTTTTAAAGGATTTTCGATGTAGTTTTATTCTCTCTGAAAGTCTTCGATGTAATTCCACACTCTTTGAAAACACCTTCTATGTGATTCCATGCTTAAAGGATTTTCTATTTAGGTCCATAATCTCTGAAAATCTCTTATATCGTTTTGACCCCTTGAGGATACTATGTGACACTTTAGGCTTTCTAATTGAGCTTGTTGAAATTCTAAATTCTTGTTTGAGGGTCTTGACTTGACTCTACGCTCAAAGGTTTTGGTGCAATTTTGAACTCTCTAAGAAATCTCCAATACCTGTCCTTTGACAAGGTCTCAAATAAGGGTTGGGTGTCTTTATCATGGTGCCTATGCTTTCACAAAGGCTTTGCGGAGTCCAAATGCTTTCATGTTGGTGCCTATACTATCACAAGGGCTTTACTAAGTTTGGATGCTTTCATTCTGGTGCCTAAGCTTTCATGAGGGCTTTGTCAAGTCTGGATGCTTTCATCCCGATACTTGTGCTTTCATAAGGGCTGTACTAAGTCTGAATGCTTTCATCCAGGCACCTATGCTTTCATCTAGGTACCTGTGCGTTCATAAGAGCTTGACTGATTCTAGATGCTTTCATCTTGGTACCTATACTTTCACAAGGGCTTGCTGAGTTAGATGCTTTTATCTTTGTGCTTGCACTTTCACGAGGGTTTGACTGGTTCCAAATGCTTTCATCCTGATGCCTATGCTTACATGAGGGCTTGACTGATTCTGGATGCTTTTATCTTTGTGCATGTGCTTTCACGAGGGCTTCCTGACTTCGGATGCTTTCATCTAGGTGCCTGTGCTTTCATAAAGGCTTGCTGAGACTAGATGCTTTCGTCTGAGTGCTTATGCTTTCTTAGAGGCTTGTTAAATTCGGATGCTTTCATCCTAGTGTCTGTGCTTTCCTGACTTTGGATGCTTTCATCATCGTTCTTGTGCTTTCACAAGGGCTTTCCTAAGTCTAGACATATTCACCCTTGTGTCTGTGCTTTCACAAGGGCTTTGTCTAGTCTGGATACTTTCATTTCGATGCCTATGTTTTCACAAAGTTTTATTGAGTCTAATTGCTTTCATCCAGGTGTCTGTGCTTTCACAAAGGCTTGACTAATTTCAGATGCTTTCGTCTTGGTGTCTGTATTTTCATGAGGGCTTGCTAAGTCAAATGCTTTCATCTTTGTGCTTGTGCTTTTACGAGGGCTTGACTGCTTTTAGATGCTATCATCCTGATACCTATGCTTTCATGAGGGCTTTTCTGACTTTGGATGTTTTCATCCAGGTGCGTATGCTTTCACGAGGGCTTGACTGATTTTTGGATGCCTTTATCCTAGTGCCTATGCTTTCACGAGGGCTTTCCTAACTTCGGATGCTTTCATCCAGGTGCTTGTGCTTTCACAAGGGCTTGCTAAGACTGGATGCTTTTATTAGGGTGCCTGTGCTAACTTTGCTTAGGTTTATCAGGCTAGGCCACTAACTTCAGCAAGAGATATACCTACTTTAGCATGAGGGAACTAACCCCTGGTTTAGCTTACCGGTTTCATGAGAGAGGATTCAACTTCATTAAACATCTCGTAGAGTAGTGTCGAGCAAGAGCAGGCTAATGAATAGAAGGACAGAGACACTAAAGATGACCTACCTAATGGGATTGGTTGATGAAAGTATTATACGAAATTCTGGTAGTTTGGAATTCTCATGTGTTTTGGTATTGGGGATTTTCGATGCTAGACATTCTTCATTTTGCCTTATCTACTTGTGATCCATAGGGGGATGATTTACGATACTCAATCTTGTATCTTTCAGACAGTTTCCTCATCTAAAACTATTCTCTATCATCAATCAACACCTGGTGTGGTATCCCAAATTTGTTTCTATTGTTTCCCTCATAAAAACTCAGCCATTTTCCTTGCCCTTAGTTTTACCAAAAGAATTCTACTTTCATCCATTTCAAGAATCAGTTGCGACAACCATTTTGTAATTTTTCTTCAGATGTCATATGTCCATGTCTCCTCATTTCTTATGTGCTTCTCAAGATAATTAAGGGGTGACCTTAATTAATGTCCCTGACAAATTAACAATTTCTCAAAGCAAGTGGTTTCCACTAGATAGACTTTCCTTTGCCAAATAATACTTAACATCACTCTCCTCAAAACTGTCGTGTATCCCTTTAGGCCATGTTCTTCTCTTTAACTGTTAGAGCCTTTTACCCCCTATGTGAAAAATTTTGGTGTTATGTAGTCTATTTGCTTGTTTGTAATCTCTAATGGATTCCAAAGTATCCCAACATATGAAGCATGATGTGCGTGACACAAAAAGTACCCAATCAGAAACATAAGATGTATCCAATGCCCTTGAATTCAAGCCTTTGATGTTCTTCACACATCACCTGCCTCCAATTTCTAACTTTTTGTTGGTTGTCAAGTGAAAGGGAAATAAAACTCAGCACACCAAATACAATGAATCACATACCCCAATCTCTGATCTTGTTAGTTCTTAATCAAAAGAGAAACAAAGCAGACCATACATACAATGAGTTGTGCATCGGTTTGAGTCACAATTGGTTCCTCAAAGATTTCCCAGGTTTCATAGCTCAAAAGGAGTACATTAATATTGTGATTTGTTTGACAATTTCAACTTTAATATCGGAATCACTTTATTCAGGAGTCTTTATGTGTATGCATAGTTAATCATGCTTCACCCTTTGAAACTTAGATAGTTTTATAAAATAGAAGCTAGTGATCAATTTCTAATAATATTGAAACAAAAGGATAACCATAGGCTTGCTTTTCACACCATTCTCCACTAATATATGTTAATCACAGCATCAGGGATCATTAGGGCTTTATCAAGCTTGTAGCATGAGATTTGAGTCAAGGTATGATAAGAAAAATTATAAGGCTAAATCACCCATAGTCAAATAATCATTCTAGGACCTAAGAACATCAATAGTCTTTTTGACCTTTAATAGACCACCTTTTTTTTCTTATCTTTTCTTTTTTTCTCTTCGTTTTTTCTTTTTTTCCTTTTTCTTGATTTCTTTTTTTTTTTTAATGCATAACACTACATAAAGCCCTTTTCCAATTCCTTACTTCCTTTATAAGCATGGCTCTTGATGTTCTTTCCTAGAATGACCTATGTTATAAGTGAAGGGTATTAAGTGGAAAAAAACTCTTAGTGTTAAGGTAGATTCTAGTGGTTTGACAAAGAAAAAGGCTTAACCAAGCTCAACAGGTGCACTATGGATAATGATTCATGCATAGGTTGGCTTGAAAAGGCTCAATCAATCCAAAAAAGCCTAAATCATTTTTCAAACATTGTTCAACCTAGGATTTCACCTCGAGTAGAGATCAAACGGGTCCTTGAGATGTTTAACACACCACCCTATTCATTTAAAGTTTCTATAAATAGTGAAAAGGTTCCATATTCATGGCTCTTGTGCTCAAATGTTGAAGAAATCAAAAATGAAACCCAACTAGCAAAAGAATCAAGCATGTAAACAATATAATGCCAAGTATTATCAATGATCTATCATACTTTTACCATGGATATTGGTCATTAAAAAGACCACACAACTCATATGTTTTAACTCGAACAAATGCCAAGCTAATTGTTCAAAAATAAACAAGCAATCAAATCACATTTCTGAATTCGAAATGACCGTTGTCTTCATCCTTATTGTAGACAGTCTCCCTTAAATGACAGCTTTATTCCTCAGTCAAACTTGATTGCCATGCCCCTAGTTGAATTGATCTGTTCAAAGGAGTTTAGCACTGTTTCCTTCATTGACTCCGAGCTAACAAGGTCGATGGTGGCTAGTAAGGGTGATAGGTTTTGGTTATTATGTTTTAGGATCTAGAATCCTATTGTTGTCAATGAGATCCTATCTCATGACGCAACTGGGTGCAGTTTTCTGCAATGTACCCGGTGGTTTGATGGAAGATGAAATATTCATGGTGTTTATGGCTTGGTGGGTATGGCCTTTGTTGTTGCTTGTAGGGTAATGGTAGTAACATGGAACATGCATGCAATTTCTCAAAAAACTTGGATAATGGTTGCTTTAATTAAGTTGCTGAATTTTCTCTTTTAGTGCTACTTTGCAACATTTAGTTCAACATTCTTGGTGTCCGCTCGCTTGTTCTGAGTATTGTTTCTTAGCTTGGTGACTTATAAGTTTTCTACAGTTTATGAAGATGGTTGATGTGTTAAAGTTAGATGTGGTTGTGATGGAGTTAGAGTCAACTTCTAGATTAATAACTTCATCATTTAGGCCACTACCACTTCAATATTTCCATATCTACACTTTGCTTGTCGACCTTCTTATTTAAATCCCTCATTTTTTCTCCATTTGATTCAGTAAACTCTACTTTCTATGAACATCTTCCTCTATTGGCTGAAGTGTCCTTATCCTTCTCTTCTTGCTCCTTTGACACATTATTACTTACTTGCTTACCCTTGTCTAGATGACATTGCCCACTTTTAGGTACTGCTTGTGTCTTATCATCTAGGAAGTAATTCCGCACTCCTACACTTTTACTACCTCTTCAATTTCTTTTTCTAGCTCTATCCTTTCCCTCTCAACCCTGCCTGTCTTTTCAGTTTCTTTCATTTCATCAAAGGAATTCAGCACTTGTTGCTTAGTCAAACCTGAGCTAATCACATAGACTATGGCATGTGTTTGTGTTTCTAGGTTTGGGATTTTCCTATTATCAATAAGATTTTAAACCTCATAAAGAAGGTGCATGCATTTGTTTGCCAGGTGTTTGATGGAAGTCGCAATGCTCATTGTGCTTGAATTTGGTTGGAAGTGGGTTTAGTAAAGGTACAGGAGCAAAGGGTGATAGCTTAGATTGGGCACAGAGCTCTTAAAAAACTTGGGACAGTGGTCGTCCCAACTGGCTGAATTTCCCTTGTTGCGTCACAACATTCACCATTTTTAGTGGTTGTCCTGTTAATCTTGTTGTCAATCACCAAGCTCTCTTGGGGAGATCTCTTCTTCGTTCATTCTCAGCATCCTTAATCTATCTACCAAAGTCATATAAATCCTCAAATGTCTTTAAGCATGATCCTTATCAAACAGTCATGGATGGGAAGAAGTGCTCTCTTCATTACCATCCTTACTTGGTCCTTTTCGATACGCCTAGTCATCATCTCACCGGCCTTCCTACTCTAACAAGTTAGGTATTTAGAGAACATCTCATTGTTCTTTTGACGAGTGGTATCCAAATCCTGCAATGTCATATCTAACTATGTTGAAGAGTATTGATCGACGAACCTTTTAGATAATTTAGTCCAATCTTCTCTTGCTCTGTCCTCCTAATCGAGTTACCACTCTAATGTTCGTCCCTCTAGCGAGTGTATGAAAAAATTCAAAAAGAATTCCCTTAATAGGCTTGTCATGCCCATCCCAATAGTGCAATGTCAGAGGTGGGACTTTGGATTCCCATTCCCAGTGAACTTTACCAAGTTTGGCATCTTGAACTTAGGTGGCAAAACTTCTATCTATATATCTGAAAGGTCCTCTCTTTTATCCAATCATTTCTTCTTCTTTATCCCCTGAAGCTCCTCTAGGTCTCTCCTCATAGTTTTTATCTGTTTGGCCTTGTTGGCCTTGAGGCACTCCTCCTAATCATGAAAACTCTCTTTAGTGTTTTGGTTTGCTTGGCCTTCTCCATTGCCAATGTTGCTATCCTTCGACCCATTAGGTGGATCTTTGCTAGAACCCTCTCCGTTCAATCCTGTGATAGGTCCCATAGTTGGTGGAAGTCTAGTTGTTATTAGATTCATCACCTCTAGCATCCACTATCTCATAGCATCTATATCTACCTTTATTTGGTCCATGCTACTTGAACGATCTTATTCGGCCATAATTTCCTCTTTTTCTAATTCTATTGTGTCTTCCTGTACTTCCACGGTTTCAAATGTGTAAACTGCTTTGCTGACTGACCTAAGCTATGATGGTTACAAACACAAAGGGTTAGCATGATGCATCGATGCATGTATGCATGAGATACAATGCATGCTCATACATAGCATAGAGGACACAATCAAAGTATAATCATTCTTCTAACTTATTTCTCCCCCACAAACGGTAAAGTCATTTTCTTAGGATTTTGACTTACAGTCCCTATCAACAGGGGATTAGGAGTCTTTAAACACTATCTTTATTAGATACCTTAGTATCCAAGTTTCATGATAACTATGCACAATTCAACGCTGTGCTACTAATGTGCAAGAAGCATGCAGACAATGTGCAACAATCAAGCCTATTGTTTGTAATCAACATGCAAGAATCGTGCAGGCAATGTGCAATAATCGTGTGCATTACATGCAATCAATGTCCAACAATTGTGTCCATTGAATGCAATCAACATGCATGAAGCATGTAGACAACGTGGAACAATCGTGCTCATTATGTGCAATCAACATGGAAAAAGTGTGCAGGCAATATGTATTAATCAGTGCGCCATGTTCTGTTTTGTTTGGGACTCTAGGCTCTACTTTATGTTTGTTTTGTTTTGTTTTAAGGCCTTTGGGCTTTATTATTTCCTTTTGGACTTGTGAGTACTAGGTACTCTTCTTGGGGTATGTCCCTCGTATTTTGTACTTTCGTTTTTCTTTTAATGTAAATAGTAATTTTTCCAAAAAAAATATGTATTAATCGTGTGCATTACGTGCAATCATGGTTGTCACTATTCAGACTTTAAAGGTTCATCCTCTTATTCATGTAATAAATCAGAGATTCTGGGTGATCCTAGAGATTGCTATTATATTTATTTATATGAGCTTTGGTCTGTCTTCATTGATCCAAAGTTCTTTTGAGCAAGAGGTACCCTCTAGTGAAAGGTGGTCCTCTTTTTATACCAACTTAATTATACGTGCTCAAGGTTGTGGTCATCAATGATATAAGTCTTGAAGGCTCAAATAGAACATGAGGAATCTTTATATTAAAGCCACCAGTTAAAATAAGTATAGGCAGTTAGTACGAGTGTGCAAGGGTTATGATGCATAAGGATAACATACAATGACCCAAAACAAAAGAATCTCAGCAATCCCAATCGAAAACAGCTTCTCTAGGTCTCCAGTGGAGTCGCCACTGTGAGTAGCCTCTCGCACTCGGTTCCCTACATGGTCTCTCTTTCGGGTCTCCGGAAGGGTTATACAGATCAGATCATGGAAACAAGACCTAGAGAAACAGTCAAAGTCACCGCCTGGGTAAATAATCATAAGAAAATTCTGGATGACAACAGCCGATCCCTAGCCTCTAGACCTAACTATCCATCACTCCTTTAGAGATGAGTTTAGATAGTTAGGACGGGTTACACCCGCTCGGACATTTGTCCGACCTTCATCATACGTTTACTAAGTTCTATATTCTAGGTCATTAATGTTATCCTCTCTAGATCCCAAGTTTTATCATGCACATAACTACTTTTGTCTATTTATTACATCTGAAGTGTTAACAGTTTATATACATAAATAGAAAGAGGGAGGAGAATTGATTATATTTCTAGCACACACGGGGAAAGGGATTGAGGATTACAACAATTTTATAATAATTGCGGTAAAAATAAATTATTACAAAATATAGAGAGTCTTAGGTCATCCCCTCATCACTGAATAGAGATATTGGTAAGCACAATTTAAATAAACAGAAAATTAAGTATGGCATTGATCGTTAACTACGTTATATCAGGCATAGTTGGTGATTAAATATCACGTAATTGATTGCTAATCATCATAAGTTTTATCAATAACTATCCATAATCATGGCCTAATTAACGATTAACTAACTATGAGATTAATTACTAAGCATGCATAATTAGGCTGCTAATTAATCATTTCTAATCTTAAACATGGTGATTATCCACCAATTAACTACCACTAATCTTAAAAATGGCATAATTAATTAAAACTAATCCTCAACTGAACATGGTTTAATTAAACCAATCCTAAACTAAACAAGGCATAATTATCTCCTAATTATTCCTAAGCTAATCATAGCAATTAACTGAAAATAAAGAAAATTTAAATACTAGAAAAAGACCCTCAGAACCTTACCTGACTCTGATCACTATCAGAGGAAGAACCTTGACTACAAAAATCACCAGAAGACTAAATTCTCCAAGTATTTTCACTAGGATGCTTGTCTTGTCTTGAAACTAAGGCCAAGTGCCCTTATATAGGCCTTAAGGGCCAAGGAATGAGCTCTTTTCCCGATGTGGGACTGTAGACTACAAGCGCATGCTTGTAACTTACAGACGACACTAGGGTTCACAAACTTGCTTGAGGCGCAAACCCTAAAGGTGCGTGCCTGTAATGTTAGAGGTGGCATTTTTCCTCTGAAGGCACGCATGCTCAGCTTCTAACTAGAGGCGCGCGCTTGTAGTGCTAGAATAGAGGCGCACGCTTGTAATGCTAGAAGCGCCAGACCTAGCCTGTAAGTGTCAACCCTATTCGTCAGCTTCTTTTTCGTTTCACACCATTTGGATTGGGGAAGCTACCCTCGAGCCCTCAGGAAGACTCCTACCCCCTTCTAACCTCACGGTGGCCTTACTGCAAAGGTCGATCATTGGGCTTAAAAAACCACAAGCAAAATTCTAATGCTTACATTATGAATCAGGCCTGGTAAGAAAGATTTTTCCTATAAGCCATTTTAAGGCTAAAGGAAATAGAGCTAAAGATTTTATTGATTTGGTACATAAAGATGTTTATGCACCAATTAAAGTGAATACATAAGGCATATATGAGTATTTCATAAAATGATCATGATATGGGTATATTTATTTAATGTATCATAAATCTAAACTTTTGAAGGGTTCAAAAGGTAAAGGATTAAGGTTTAAAACATTTGGGTAAATATGTCAAATAACTACGATCAAATCGTGGTAGTGAATACCTCTCATGACAATGGAATACTATTCCAACTCATTAGAGTAGTAGACAGAAGGAATAGAACTCTTTTGGATATGGTTTGATTCATGAATGCCATTTAAAAATGTCCACTTGTATTTAGGAAACCCTAAAAGGTACAAGAGGATAGTGCTTCTATAGTTAACCTGATATGAAGGTATTTGCAATATGACTACAATTCACTTAAAAGTCAACTATATGAAGAATTATAAGCCCAAAAACAAGATAATATTAGACAGAATGTCCAAATAAACTAACACTGGTCTAATTAGTAATGATAGTTTCAGAGGTTCGACATCCACCTTAAGGATAAAAGAAACCCAAAATCTAGTTACACAACCTCCTATAGTATCTTGATGCAGTGGGAGGATTATTAGACAAACTCTTAAGTCCCTCAACATAGTGGGAGGATTGTAATACAACCTGATAGATTCATAAGAGTATCGTAAGATACTGAGGGAAATGAATCTAACCCTACTAGTTATGAAAAAGTAGTGAATGATACAGATGCTAATTGTTGAAAAAAAGCTATGGAATCAAAAATATAATAGATGTATTCTAATTCTGTCTGGAAACTTGTAGATGCACCTGAACGGATAAAACCTATAGGGTGCAAATAGGTGTACAAGAGAAAGAGACAAGTTGATGGGACGGTAGAGACCTTCAAGGTAAGGCTAGTGACCAAGGGTTACACCCCAAAGGAAAGGATCGACTATGATGAGACTTTCTCACCAAGTGGTTATACTTAAATCAATGTTGATTCTCATATCCATTGCTGCTCATTTTGATTATGAGACATCAAAAATGAATGCCAAGGCAACATTCTTGAATGGAAATTTTTATTAAAGCATCTATATGATGCAACTAGAAGGTTTCATAGAGAAAGGCCAAGTGCAAGAGGTTTGTAAATTGACAAGATCAATTATGGTCTTTAACAGGCATTAAGGTCTTGGAACATAAGGTTTGCTTAAACGATCAAAACCTATGGTTTTATTTAAAATGTAGACAAGCCTTTTGTCTACAAGAGAGTATAAGACCAAAAGATGGTATTTCTCATTTTGTATGTTGATGATATACTACTTATTTGGAATGATATAAGGGTATTATCATCAGTTAAAGTTTAGCTGGTGAAGCAATTCCAAATAATAGATTTGAGAGAGGCTAGTTATATTCTTGGGATCCAACTCATAAGGGATAGGAAGAAAAGAAACAAGCATTGTCTCAGGCTTTCGAGATAAAGAAGATTCTACTTAAATTTGCAATGCAGAATTCCAAGAAAGGATTGTTACTTTTCAAGTATGGAGTTAAGCTTTCTTGAAATAACCTCTTTAGACTCCTCAAGAAGATAAAGAGATGAGACGAGTCCTTGATTCCTTTGCTATTGGTAGTCTCATATATGCAATGCTAAGTATTAGACAAGATATCTAATATGCAGTGGGAGTTATTAATGGATACCAGTCAAATCCTACTTGTGAGTATTAGGTTGTAGTAAACCATATATTAAAGTATTTGTAGAACGGAGGGATATATGCTTGTATATTCGGGTAATGATCTAACTCTGGTTGGATATATGCATTCAGATTTTCGGTGTGATCCGAACTCCAAAAAGTCAACCTTAGGATCTCTTTTCACTTTAGGTGGTGGAGCCATAGTATGGAGAAATATCAACCAATCAAGAATTAATGATCCCACTATAGAGTATGTAGCAGCTTGTGAAGCAGCTAAGAAAGCTGTTTGGCTTCGTAAGTTCCTTATAGATTTGGAAGTTGTTCTAAATGGAGAAAAAGCCATTACACTTTATGGAGATAATAGTGGGGTAGTGGCTAATTCTTAGAAACCTAGAAACACCACAAGAGTAGAAAGCATATAGAAAAGAAGTAGCACCTCATACGAGAGATCATGTAGCATGAAGATGTGCAAATATGTCACATTTACTCTAAAGGCAAGTGGGAGATTGTTAGAGATCCGCCCTAAGAGTATGAATGTTTTTCCATAATATGTAAACATTATTGTAATAAATGAATAAAAGTTATTACTTATAAATTACCAAAGTGTGATTGTATTAATGACTAAAGATTTTAAAGCTTGTCCATTGACAAAGTTTTTGTAATATATAAGATATACTTGAGACATTGAACTTTGTCATAGCTCAAAACTAGTTCATGACCTATAAGCAAAAACTGGACACTTTGTTTGGATAAGATTGTTGTGTCTTTTGTCTTCAATGCAAAAATGGTGGGTCTCTAACCATTTGAAGTGAAGACTTCAAGATAAAGACACTTGTGCATTATAAATGCATTGACGACGGACCATATAGAAATTATTCATTTGGTGGAAATATCGTGAACAAATGGGAATTTCTACACCTAAGCACTAAAGGCATTCATACCTTAATTCTGAGTGGGTAGTAAACCTCTAGTATACAGGTTATAGTATTTGACTAGAATAAAAAGTGAGATCTAAAAGAGTAAGGTTAATACCTTAGCTGGTTAGAATTATAAGATCTGTATGCTAAGAAACATTGTACCATAGATATGGAATTCATGACTCCAAAAGAATTATAAAATACCACCTTGATGGTTTAACAAGGTTTAGTTTTAGAGAATCTTGGTCGAGTGTTTAATGAAAGCTATTCATTAAACTGAGATTTATTGTAATAAATCTCAACTAATTTAAATGATGAAAAACTGATATCAAGAACTTAAGATATAATTGGAGGGCAACATAGTAAATCATACCTAGCTACAATTATTGGTATTCCATGAAAAGTAGTTATGTAAACCTGATGCTTAATGGATAAAGCTTAAAAATAATTTAATCAGATTAAATTGTTAAGCTTTCTATAAAGAGAATTTAATTCAAAAGTGAAGCTTTGAACCTATATTAGAATAGACCAAAGTTAATAGGTAGGACCCACCATAGATATAAGATAACAAGATATTAAATCAAACTTATTGGAGCTTATAATTAAATATGTCCATCAAGATCCCCTCGGTAGCTGCTATAAACTGTATGAACAAGGTTTGGACTTGAAAAATTAATTATTTAATTTGATTCGGTTTATAGAGAATAAGCCTAAGTATTAAATTAAATATATTTGACTAATAAATGGGCTTGTTAACTTGATTAATTGAATAATAGAATATTTGAGCCAATTTTATTAATTAGATTAATGGACTTATAATTAATGTGATTAATTAAAAATCTACGCAAAATTAGGTCGGACTTAATTGAGAGTTAATGGCGCATTTGGGAGCGGGCCAGAAATAGAATTGGACTAAACTTAGTCAAATCCCATGTTTGGTGCAGAGACAGGACTGGACTGATAGTCCAAGTCAGTCCAACCTCCCTCCCAACTAAGGCCAAATTACTAGGACTATTAAGGTGGGACTAATAGTCCCAAATTGGGACAAAATTTTTTAATTTTTAATTAAAATTAAAACTAAATAAAATAATAAATATAATATAACAATAATTTTTAATTATATTTAAATATTTAATAAAATCAATTTTGATTGTTTACTAAAAAATAATGAAATAATAATATGATATTAATATAAAAATAACTATTAAATTAATAATATAAAAATAAATATCATCTAATAATATTTAAATACTAATTATTAATAAATTATTATATTTATATAAAAATTAATTTTAATATAAAAGATAATTTTATTATTATTTATATAGAAATATCAACAAATATTTAATATTTAGTTTTTATTCAAGTTCAATTTTAAAAAAAATTAAGTTAGTTTATTTTTTAAAATTATTTTCTTAATAATTATTATCTATGTTAATAGTTCAGTCTCATATTACACTAAACATTAACAATATTATTTAGTCCAATCCCATATGATACCAAACATAAGACAATATTACATAGTCCAATCCAGTCCAATCTCAATCCTAATCCCAATTTCAGTCCAGTCCAGTCCAATCCAATCCAATCCCTCCTCCCAAACATGCCCTAAAAGCCTAATTAAAGACTAAATGAAATTAAGTTCTAGTGTCTATAAAATTAGTTAGACTAAGCCTGATAAAATTAGGTTTACTAGTTAAAATTGGACAAGCATTATCAAAGACATAAAAATATGAATTAGGTCAGTGTTGCAAAAAAAAAAATGAACAAGGAACAAGTTATCATTGTTCATGTGGCACTGTTCACCAATTATTGTTCAAGTAACACTGTTTACGAATACTATTCACTAGTTACTATTTACACGGCATTACTCACTAAAAACCGTTCACATGACACTGTTTATACCGCGTAATCCAATGATTTTAAGACATCCACGCGTCTCGCTCAGGTAATTTTCAGATATACCTAGGAACTAAAATTGTGAGAAAGTAGATCGAAATTCTGAAGCCTACGATCATAAGATCTTGGTCTCGGAGGCATTCAGTAGTCTTCAAATGTTTAGAATTGGCATCGACTTCCTACAGTTTTACCCTTCTGACATAAACAAAATAAATGATACATTTTTCTTTTGATATTTTCATTCTCCTCAAGTCACTTCTCTCCCTTCTCTCCTCTTTGTCTCTCTTATATATCACCGCCACTATCTCTTCCTAATCCTCATTGTTGTTTTTTTTTTTTTTAACACAGCAATGCAACAGCAACCACTGTCTCTTCCTAGTCCTTCTTGTTTTTCTGGTTTTTTTGGGACAATAAAACTAACCAACAACCCAATGCAGTAGCAACAAAGCAACAAAATTAACTAACAAAATTAACACAATAACAAGCAGCAATGCATGAACACACACAGCAACAAAATTAACTAACAACTCAATGCAACAGCAATCCAGTAACAAAATTAACCAACAAAATTAACACAGCAATTGGCAACAACACAGCAGCTCACATAGCAACAAAATTAACCAATAACCCAAAGCAGCAACATAACAACCAAAGCAACCTCTTTGAAATCCCTTCAATCAACTTAGTAAACAAATTAAATTGAGTAGATCCAGTTGCCAAGTACCAAAAAATTAGCAAAAACCAACCATAAATTCATATCAATAATATATAACTACAAAGCAGTCACCACCCATAGTCTTACTTTTCAATAAAGACAAACCACCACCATCTCCACCGTCTAGTCCACCAACTCCAAAATGGTGCCACCCAGTCTCCAAAAACCTTCTTTGATTTTCATCCACCAGCAAATACACTCAAACCCCAATCCAAACTCGAACCCTAGATTCCCTGCCTAAAACCCAACACTGATTCATAGACATAATCCCCACCAACCCAAACCCAACTTTCAATAATTTCAATTAGACTTATAGCAACCATGATCTGATTTGAGTACAAGATGAGCTTACAACAACCAACATCACCCTATCAAGCGTTAAGTTTGATATTTGTAGAGAGAAATTGGCGATGGGAGAGAGAATTGGTGGTGGTGGTAATCGCGATGGTGTCTATCGGTTGTAATGGTGATGATGGCACTTGTTACAGGTGTGCTAATAGTGAAAGAGATGCTGGTGAATCAGGTAAAGGAACGAGAGAGAAAGAGAGAGAGGAGGCGAAGATGAACAGAGAAGTTGGAGAGATGTGGGTTCAGTTTGCTTAGGATTTAGATTTTCTTTTCTTTTTGTGATTATTTTGTTTAAAGGGATTAGCTACAATACATCTCATGTATTGATACATCCCAATTTTTGGGGATAAAAATAAATATATAATTAATTGAAGGACTATGTGATAAACAAAAGGATAAAAGTTTAACCTGTGATAGCAGGTTATACATTTATATGCTTTTATTTTATAAAATAATTGCAATTTTTTATTTTTTAATTACTTTAATCAAAGTTGATTAAATAATTAAATACTAAACATATAAACTTGATCAACATGTAATTGAATTATAAAAAAAAGAAGACAACTTCTTAAAAAATTTTATATTAACTATTAGTTTTAAAAAATATAATTTTTTTTATAATTTATTTTAATTTAATGAATTAGTTTTAATTCTATCACAAAATACAGAGAATTTATTGATTTAGCAACATTATTATATCATGTTATAGTTTTATGCTTTTTATTGTATTTTATTTTGACTTGTCACGAGTTTCATGTTTAATTTTATAAGTTAATGGTTATGTTTTACTAGTTGATCGTTCTGTGTTACAAGTCATGATATAATTGCAATTTGAAGGTATGACTTTAGTAGTTTTAGGTATCCTATTGCAACTTTTATGTGACGTATTTTAATATTGGTTAACCTTGTTACGAGTTTCATGTTTTATTTTATAAGTTAACGTAAGATTTTACAAGTTCATCATTCTTTATTACAAGTCCATCTATAATTGCAAGTTGAAGGTTTAATTTTACTAGTTTTAGGTGTCATGTTACAACTTTTATGTTGATTGTTATCGTCTTTGATATAATTGTTGCGACTTTCATGTTTGATTTTGTAAGTTAACTTTGGGTTTTACAAGTATATCGTTTTGTATTACAAGTCCACATATGATTGCAAGTTGGAGGTTTGATTTTACTAATTTTATGTGTCACGTTACAATTTTTATGTTCCTTGTTTCAATCTTGGTTAACTTTGTTACGACTTTCATGTTCTATGTTACAAGTTAACGTTAGGTTTTACAAGTTCATCATTTTGTGTTACAAGTCCACGTATTATTACAAGTGGAAGGTTTTTTATTTACTAGTTTTAGGTGTGATGTTGCAACTTTTATGTTCATTGTTATCATCTTCGATATCATTGTTGCGACTTTCATGTTTGATTTTACAAGTTAACCTTGGGTTTTACAAGTACATCATTTCGTATTACAAGTTCACATACGATTGCAAGTTGAAGGTCTAGTTTTACTAATTTTATGTGTCACGTTGCAATTTTATGTTTCCTGTTTCAATCTTGGTTAACTTTGTTACGACTTTCATGTTCTATGTTACAACTTAACGTTAGGTTTTACAAGTTCGTCGTCCTGTGTTAGAAGTCCACGTATGAGTACAAGTGGAAGTTTTGATTTTGCTTGTTTTAGGTGTGATGTTACAACTTTTATGTTCGTTGTTATCATCTTCGATATCATTGCTGCGACTTTCATGTTTGATTTTACAAGTTAACTTTGGATTTTACAAGTACATCGTTTCGTATTACAGGTCCACATATGATTGCAAGTTGAAGGTTCGATTTTACTATTTTTATGTTTTGTGTTTCAATCTTGGTTAACGTTGTTACGACTTTCATGTTTTATGTCATAACTTAACGTTAAGTTTTATAAGTTCATCGTTGTATTTTACAAGTGCACGTATGATTACAAGTTGAAGGTTTAATTTTACTAGTTTTACGTATCACTTTGCGATTTTTATTTCATTGTTTCATTCTTGGTTAACTTTGTTACGACTTTTAAGTATGATTTTACAAGTTAACTTTAGAGTTTACAAGTTCATCATTTCGTATTACGCAAACATATGATTGAAAGTTCAATGTTTGATTTTACTAATTTTATGTGTCACGTTGTAATTTATTTGTTCCTTGTTTCAATCTTGATTAACTTTGTTACGACTTTCATGTTATATGTTACAACTTAATGTTACGTTTTCAAGTTAATCGTTCTGTGTTACAAGTCAAGTCCACATGTGATTACAAGTTGAAAGCTTGAATTTACTAGTTTCAGGTGTCACTTTGCAATTTTTATTTTTAGTATTTCAATCTTGGTTAACTTTGTTACGATTTTGATGTTCTAAGTTAAAATTAGATTTTTCAAGTTTATCCTTGTTAACAGGTTTATCGTCTATTGTTAATATCTTATTCGATTGCAAGTTTAAAAATTTGATTTCACTAGATTTAGGTGTCCTATTAGCACCATTTTTAATTATTAAATTTTTTTTTCAAATTATTGTTTTAATGTGTATTAATTTTCAAGTTACGTGCTACTAGCTATCCGTGAAAGTTGGAGTAAGTGGTGTAATTTTTTTCTCCTAATCTAGAATATAATTATCAATGAAAAACAGGTAATTTATTTTTTAAAGTGTTGTGCACTAATATAATTATGTCTATAATGATATTACATTTTAATTGAGTTGTAAAATAATTTATAGCTCTAAGTAATTTAGAATAAAAGATGTTTAATGAATATAAATTATGAGCTATTTTTTTTTAGATTAACATAATTTTTCAATTAAAGTGGTAAAAAACGTTTTTAATTAGAATTTAATATTACTTAAATTAAAGGTCATCATTACAATTAATTTATAATTTTTATGCTATTTATATTTGTAGTTAAATATTAAATTGTCATTTATAATAAGTTTAAATTAATATAAATTACTAATTTGTATTACAAGGAACAATATTATTTTAAGTGGTAATACAATCCATCAATTATTTTATGTGTAAATCGATAAAAAAAAAATATAGTTTTAAATGTAAAACACAATAGTATATGTATCTATGTAATTACATTGTAGTAAAAATATTAAAATGTTGAACTATTTATTTTTAATAACTATGAATATTTTTGAAGATTTTAATGAAAAGATTTTTTGAAAAAATTACAATGTACATTTAGATTTTCAATAAAATATTTTAATGAAAAGTTTAGAAAAGATTGCCAATGTGATAGAGTTGTAATTTTATCAATTAATTTAACTTTTTTGTATCTCACAAGTGTAGTTTTAAATATGAGTTAATATAATGAATTAGGCTCTTCACAAAATTATGTTATATTTTTTATAATGCAAGTAAACATTACGGTTTTATGAAATTCCAAAACTCTCCATGTTTTATATTTTTCAACTGCATTTCATCTTGCTTCGCAAGCATGTCTTTTTAAATTTACTATTTCCTAATTTCAATTTTTTTCCTCAAAATGTTGATGAATCTAAATTTTTCTCATTTTTCACTCTAAACAAATCTTTTGTATCCATTCATCAAAATCTTATCATATAAAACATTACTTATAGGTGTCTATACTGATTGATTTTGCCGATATTGAAACAACTTTTTGCACACTCGATTTCAGAATTGAAGAAGGCTCCCAGGTATTTTAATTTTCTTGATATATAATTTTAGTTTTTAAATTTGTAATTGTAAGTTTTCATTTCACATTCTTGTTATTCTAGTTTAATTAGATTGATTAAATTGACATGTTTGAATTATTTTTCTATGAACATTAATTGTTCGATAAAATGTCAAACTATATATTAATTATTTGTTTATTATATTTCTTATTATTTTGAGAAGATATGAAAACTTTGTTTTGATATTCGTAGTCATTTTTGCTAGGAGTAATAATAGGCGATTTTTGCTGGGAGTAATAATAGTCAAGTTATGATATTTGTAGACATAATTTCATAGCTTGTCATCACTCTAGTTTGGTTCGTTATAGCTTGAATGAAATTGGTTGAATAACAAAAAATTGAGTTAATAAATGTATTGGTATATTAAACGAAACTAGGTGGCAGTATATAATAATGTGTCTTGTTATAAGCAGCTGCATGTATGAATCTTTAATAATTTTTAATATTAGGACCTTGCAAATCCAATCGACAGGGGTAGAAGCTAACAAGTGAGACATACAATCATTTTTTTATTCACTTTGTTTGATTACGCTTCATAATCAATATAATCATTAATAAGTTTATGATCGTGTGTATTCGTTGTTTTTAATTTTTTTTTTTAAATTTCGCAATCACTTGTTTTTTATTATAGTGTGTTGGATAAAAATATATATTATATTCTTATTAATTTTTGGCAGAAGTAATCTTAAATATGTCTGAAGGGTATGCTGAAGGTACTCCTGCTTTTGATCTGAATGATGATTACACTCCTGAGTTCGATCCTGTACAGAGCACTAGTATGGAAAAACATATTTATGACATTCAACTCAGTTCAGGTGAACCAACAACTAGTAAGGATATCTCAACATCTCAAATTTCTTCCTTTCCTGATAATCGATTGGAAAAATCCGATGTGGTCGGTATGGAGTTTGAATCTATAGATGAGGCAGAGTCTTTTTATTCTAAATACTCCAAGGCCATGGGATTAGTATAAGGAGAGATACCCTTAAAAAAAACAAGCAAGGCCAAATCATTGTTAGAAGGTGGGTATGTTCAAAACAAGGCTTTCGACTATCAAAATGGATGGATAGAACTGATAGGGTCCGTAAACCTAGATCAATAACTAGACAAGGTTGTAATGCTGCATTCCGAGTTTGTTTGGATCGGGCATCAATGAAGTACATTGCGAAGGACTTTGTTGATGGTCATAATCATGAATTGGTATCTTCAAATCAAGTTCAATTTTTGAGATCACATCGACTCGTTCAGGACTCTGACTTTGCAATAGCAAAATCTCTACATCGTGTTGGAATTAAGACATCTCAAGTAATGGAGTATATAGTTGATCAATCTGGAGCTTACAAAAATGTTGGTTTCATTCGTAAGGATTTACAAAATCGACTAGATACTAGTCGCAGTCGGGATATTAAAGATACTGACTCTGAGTCAATTATTTCATACCTGCTATCTAAACAAGAGATTGATCCAGGATTGTTTTTCCAGTACACAATTGATGAAGAAAATAGACTTGCAGATCTGTTTTGGTGCGACAGTGGTTCATGGTATGATTACCATTGCTTTGGAGATGTTCTTTCTTTTGATTCTACATACAAGAAAAATGCATACAACATGCCTTTAGTTACTCTTGTTGGTTGCAATCATCATCGAAGGACCACAGTTTTTGGGTTTGCATTACTATCTAATGAAACAGTTGATACATACATATGGCTATTGGAGACTTTTTTGGCTACAATGGATAATAAAAAACCTAAAGCAGTCATCACAGATGGTGATAAGGCAATGAAAATTGCAATAAACAGAGTCATGCCTGACTCTGTGCATCGCTTATGTTGTTGGCACTTGAATAGAAATGCCTAGCAAAATATAAGTGATGTGAACTTCTTACATGACTTTAAGAAATGTCTGAAAACATATATGGCCACTGCAGAAGAGTTTGACAAAACTTGGTTTGGACTTATTGACACCTATGGTTTGGGTTGTAATGAATGGGCAAAAAAAATATATGAAGAACGTCATCACTGGGCTGAAACTTTTTTACGGGGTCATTTCATGGCTGGTATGCGGAGTACACAAAGATGTGAGAGCATGAATTCAAACTTAAAACGATTCCTCCAGTCTAAGATCAAATTGTTCGAGTTTGTTCTTCATACTGACAAATTAATGTCAAGGTTAAGAAATACTGAAGCGAACGATGACTATGAGTCTTTCAACACTCATCCAGTATTATGCACACATCTTCATAATTATGAGGAACATGCTGCTGAGGTTTACACGAGGAATGTTTTCAAAAAGGTTAGGAAACAAATTGAGGAGGAAGGTTTATTGATAATTCATTCATCAATTTCTGAAGGCAATAGGAGAATATACCACATCACCAAATTTATGCAAAGTCAAAGCATGTGGACAGTTGTGTACCATGAATCAGGTAATTCTATTTTTTGTTCGTGTAAGTTATATGAGACAGTTGGTATACCTTGTAGCCATTCATTTGCAATTATGAAGGCAGAACATTTAACCCATATTCCAGTTTCTATGATTATGTCACGGTGGACAAAATCTTTCAAAGTTGGAAACATGGAAATCCCAACTCGTTTATCACAGGAGCAAACTATTGAAACAAGATACGGTGCATTAGCAATTGCATGCAAAAGCTTGTGTCACTTTGCATCGCAAACTTCTGTTGGATTTAATGAGGCAAAGCGGGACATTCATCAGTTGATGTTAAGGATGCAAGATTTGATGAAAAAGGAGTCTACTTCATCTGTTACAGTAATTGATCGTACACAATCTGGTGGAACAACTATTCAAGACCCAAAAAAAGTGAAGGCAAAAGGGGCTCCTCGTCCAACCAAGCAAGATGGTGGAAAGCAAAGGCGTTGTGGGTATTGTAAACAAGCTGGCCATACAAAGCGATCATGCAAACATGGCAATAACGAGTTCACAAATTTTTTTCCTGAAAATAGAACAAGTACATCTTCTGAGCATATATCACAGGCAACAGGTATGTACAACAAAAATGTTTTCCAATTTGAAAAGTCTGCGCAGTATTTACCACAGGTTCAGACGTTTCCACTACACAGTTGGCATGGACAAAGTACTGATGAATTCTCAATTGACAATGACAATGCATATATTTCACAATCAAGTGCATCAAAAGATAGTGGAAAATTTCAATGGTGGGGCCATAAAACATTGTAAGTTCATATTCATCATGAATAATTTAAATGATTTCTATTTTATGTATTTTTTAAATTTATTGTATCCTAAATTTATTTTCATTTTTTGTTGTTTATTGCAGGTGAACAATAGTTCGTGATGCATCTGATATTAAGCGGAGTGCTTTCTATTTAATTATGAATAATCTTATTATTTCTGTTATTAAAACAGTGGAACATTGTTTAAAATTCTTATTTTTCCAAAAACTATTCGTAGTCCTAATTCAATTTATATTATATCAGAGACAATGTTAAACTTATGTTCATAGTATTTGTGATCAATAGTATGCTCATATTTTTTATCTGTTTAATTAAATTATATGATAATTAGTTGATTTTTCCTTGTATTCAATATAAATTAATCATCCTTACAATTAACACTTATTTTCCTTTCACTGAATATGCAGTAGCACTTAATTAACTTTGACAAAGTGAAAAATTAGTTGTTCTAGATGTAAAAGAATTTCCAATTTTGTATTTTTTAGTACAAGATTGCCATGAATTATTTCTTTCAATTTTAAAATTATTGTAGGCAAGCAAAAGCTTCATGTACAAAAGTTATGTTGGTGCGTTCATTTGTTTGTTGAACACGCTGAAGACTTTGAATTAATATAATTTATTAAATTTCTTCTACAGTCGTTTATGATCAATATGGTAGATTAACCTGTTAGCTGCTGACATAAAATTACTAAACCTTATTGGCGATCAAATAGGAAAAGTAACGTCACCTGGGCAAATTAAAAAAAAAAACGATCTCCTTAAAAAAGAATTAAATCATAATTTTGATCAATATGAAATGTTAATTACATGACTAATTCCTAATTGAAGAATGGCGTACCAAAATTTTCACATTATTGAAAAAATTAAATCATTTAAAATAATTAACTCTATAAATTAATAGTTACAAGACTCAAAAATTCAAATAAAGCACATTGGGATGAGAAAACAAATATGAACCATCACTACTGTCAATTAGTCCCACGAACAATTTATATAATAAAGGTTTTATCATCATTTTTTCTTTGGTTGCTTTCTACTGTATTTGTTGACAGGAGTTTTCTTTGGTGTCTTGTTCGGTTGTGTTACTGATAAGGATTGCTTTGCCAACTGAGTCATCTTATCAGAATGAGCACGTGCACGAGGTACTATAAGTTCCTTCTCTTGGTTTGCATCGTAATTAAACAATTGTAGTGCCAACTGCAAGCGTTCTGTATCGGAGTGGTACTATAATTTTTATATGTAAAGGAAACAATATAAAAAGATTAAAATTAAAATGATGATTTGAAAATAGTAATAATGAAAATATTACTATAAAATCAAAGTCAATGAAAATTTGATTGTTTGCATACCTCATATCCTGGTGTTATATAAGGACATGGTGACTCCATAAATTTGATGAGGAATATCCCACAATCAAAACCATTAGGTTGCATTGGTGCTTGTTTACTTGGAACCACTTTGAGATTATGAAATTTAAATTTCTTCCCATAAATAGTTGTGATTTCGTTTTGAAGCACGATATCAAGAGAATGTAACTGAAAGCAAATGAGAAATAATTTTACTTAGTGTGATATGAAATACAAATAAACTTAAGAAATAAATATACAAGATTAAGTTGATAAATATTACTTACCACTTTTTTAGTTTGTGCTATACGAGAGGTATTTTTTTGTTTACTTGGCAAAGAATCCCATATCTCTACGATTTTTTCACTGACAAGAACTATAGCCATAAACCAATGTTGTGAAGGATCATGTATAGGTATAAAAATCTGTCCACATCGAAATCACGTTTTTTATTAACACGTTAGTCATATAAATATAACCAAAGAATTTTTGAAAATTAGACAATGCAATCATAAGCAAACAATTTTTAATAAATTAAATCTAACCTTTTCACAACGATGCAGATCATACATATAGCGCTGACGAAATTGTTGAGCACGGCCTAAGATGCCACTATCAGTTTTTTCAGACAAGACTATTTGCTGAAATATAGTAAGTATTTATAATTAGCAAGAAAGACATCATTAGTATTAAGGAGAAAAAAATATAAAGTATTTAAAAAAATTGCTTTTCAATATAAGGAAAGGATTTCACAATACTACGTACGGTGTATCTTATGGGTAAAAACCATGAGAACTTTGATGTTGACTTCTTCATTCGCTCAAAATGTATATGATACTCAACAAACATGCAAATTATCTACAATAAATATCGATAAACAATGATTATGAGCAATAATTTCTAATTAAAATAGATTATTATTATTCATAACAAACCATTACTCACCCCACTACCAACAAATCCGTATGGTTGTAGGGTTAGCATATCATGTCGATTTCCAAAATCATCACCTATTTTGACAAGGGTTTCACTACAAGAAAATTTAAAAAAATCAAATTTTTTAGAGAAAATGATACATTTAAATTAATATTTAAGCATAAAAAATTAGACAAAACATATAATACATACCTTAATTTAAGTGTATTGTCAAAAATGTACTTTACCGACATCAAATCTTCTTTACCTATAGGATTTAATGTCACAAACGGCCCAACCTTATATTGAGAACGATGTTCCCTAAGCCATTTATGATCCTCAATATTAGCTGCATGTTTTGTTGTATTTCCATGATTTGGACTTTGAGCAGTTGAAGAATTAAATTCAAATCTAACATTCCCTTTTATATCATCATCCTACAATAAAATCAAATTTATATGTTAGTTTATAACATGTGTTGGAGGAATGTAAAGAACATATTATTTCTATTAAATAATACCTCATCCTTAAGCGTGGGCACTTTTTCTCCAAGACGTGATATAATAAGGCCGTGGTCAACATCAACAGGACCTAGAAAATTAAACTTTTTCGTCATAGAGTCAATAGCTTGGATAACCCTACGTTCCGTTGAGTTATCGTAAGTGGAGGAATTTGATTCGGGTTTCTCTTTCTCTTTTTTGTCATCTGCATTGACATCATCTTCCTTAGACGAGTCCAGGACTACTTGAAAATCCCTAACTTCTTGCAAGTTGTTTGTGTTTGTGAATTCTTCTTTAAAATGTCTTGTATCATCCATACGCCCATGAATGTGCTCAAGTAATTCTATGATACGTGCATTGTCTTTGACTATCTTTTGGATGTTCCTCGTGTTGATGTTAACTTGTTCCTCTAGGGATTTCAGTTTACCCTCACAGCAGCATTTATTAGGCCTAGATATTTCAACTTGCACAGGGACCTTAAAAAAATAGAAATAAAGAAAAATTAGAAATTAAATCATACCAATTGGATATTACAAAAGGAAAAGTATTGAGTACCTCAGAACTGCCTATTCCACCATGCTCATTAAGCCATAACATAATTTGCTTAATCTTTGAGTCCGTCCATAATAACAAGGGAGATAGAGTTCGATCAAGATTTACTGACTTATACGCAACCGTTTGAAAGTAAAAGATCTACAAAATTGATTGAAAACATTAAATACATGTAATATACAATTATTAGAAAATTATTTTTAATGATGGAATATGGTAATAGAAGTTATTTACATACCTGTAGGAACAAAACGCAGCCACCAACATATGCAACTTTTCCTTCCTTGAACCTCATGATACCCTCAACTAGAAAGTTAAAACACCAAGATGCCCAATTTCTCATATCCACATTGTTAACATCGACTAATATATGTAGGTATTCAGGACTAACATATGTCGATGATGTCGGACAAAGTAATGTACCCAAAACAAACAATACAAAATATCTCTTAAAATCTTCATCAACTATAGTTACATCACGTAAGTGTGCTTCTATATCTTTAACTGAAATGCCTCTACCAGTAGAGCAATACTTGGATCGTAAAGCTGCAACATCAGTATCTAACCCATCAAACCTAAATGGTGTTCCTCCATCTATAATGCCCATTATATTTGAAAAAGTTATGGAACTCAAAACAAACTCTCTACCATGGAGATTAATGCTACATGATGTCGGATCAAATTGAGATATAAGCCAACCACATAATGCACGATTCAATCTACCGCACTTGATATTTAAAAGGTTACCGAGTCCTAGTTGATGTATGACTTCCTTTTGACAATTAGAGAATGTAGAAACAACATCAGTGATTCGATCCGGTGCACAACGAGTTGAGATATTATATTTTCTATAGTTTTCTACATAACTAGAAGTCACATCTCCACCATCAGTATTGTTGTATTGGGCATATTTCAATTTCTCCTCCGATAAAAGTTTTCTCCAATTATCACCCATAGATTTCCTAACCTAAAAGAAAACAAACAATGACTGAGAACTAAACAACATATTATTTCATATTGGCAAATGCATAAAAATATCGTCTTAGTAAAAATTATTAAAGAAACTAAGAACTTAAAAAACTAAGGAAAAATTAAAAAAATCATAAATATAACTAATAAAACTTACATCTTGCCCAATCTTCACAGCACTGTCATTATTTTTGAGAATATCCACTTGATCTTTACTGTATATTTAAATAAAAATAAAGAAATAAATAATAGTATTCTTTTAACTATTACAAGGATAAACAAATGACTAAAATATTAAAATTTGGTTACTTACAAATAATTTATAAATCCATATTTTAAGCCAGCACCAACAGATTTCTTTTTTTTCTTTGATGTAATCTCAATAGATTTCTGTTCATTACCTTTTTGCTGCTTCCTCTTACCAACAACAATTTAAAAACCTACAAAGATGATAATTGTCAGATGATGCGTTCGAAACTAGCAAGTATACTAGTCGCACAAGTAATAAAGTGATGAGTAAGATATCGTTCCCACGAGGATTGATTCTAATTGAATTTGTTATTCGAAAGCAACAATAAACTAAATGAGGGGGGTTTTGTTGATTGATTAACTAGATGAAATATTAATGCAAGTAAAGAATAACACAATGCAAATTTAAACAGATTGAAAAATCAATGAGAGAAACCTGGTTAAGGGATCCTTCTCTACCACAAGATATGGATTTGCGAATTAATCGTAGAATTGTCATCCAATTACACCATTGAAATTATCAACCGTAGATAACAACAAGCTCTGTTATCCCAATCTTTCCTTACTTTGTTGTCAAACAAAACAGGCTCTTTATTTAATCTCTATCCATTAAACAACCTAGAACAAGCTCTCTAAATTTAATTCAATGGATGCATTACGATAAGAAAGATAGGTTGATCTAAGCAATAAACACACAAGCTCGGATTATTTAACTTAGGTTGTATTCTCCAATTGCAATCTCTGATCACAATTTTGCTACTAAGGATTAGAAATTCAAGACAATTACGGATCAAGATTTCTAGTCTAGCAATAGACAACAACCAGATTATATTCAGTTGGCCATTCGAAATACAATCCAGCAAGCAATCATAAGCATTAGATATAGGAAAATACAAGCAAATTCAATTAGAGAATTGGATAACAACTTCTTGCACAATCAACTTACAAAAACCATATCAGGGGCTTTGAAATCACCCTCAACCAATTCAGATTCAGTTACACATGTTTAAGAACGTGGTAAATACAATACAACATGGAGACATTCCAGAAAATGAAAGGGAAGGGAAAAACTTAGCAAATTTGATGTAATTCTCTTTGGATTGTAGTTCTTCCTCTTTCCAAGCTTCCTTTCTCCTTCAAGAACTCCAAGAGATGAAAGAATTCCAGAGCTGCAAGCCTCCACCACGTTCTCCCCTCTTCAAGTTATGAAAATAAAACCCTAAAATGTGTTTAAATACTCTGCTACAGTGACTTGCTACAGTGTCCCGTATTATACATGCTACAGTGATTTGTGGAATTACATTTCTATACTTCTCACACTGTTTTGATTACAACTTTTGGTACACTGAATGGATTTATAAACCGTAAATTTCTCCAGAAAATAGACTTCGAGAGCTTTCCAACGGTATATAACATGTCATCGGGTTCATTGTATATCAATACAATTAAATCCGAGAAGATCACTGACTAGCAGAGGTGAAAATGAAGGGTTTTACTCCATTTTTGTGCAAGTTGCTCCAAAACTCCTACAAACATCAAAACCACACAAAAACATAAAAATACCAAGGAATATAGCAAAGAAACATGGACGAATTGATATAAAAGTAATACATAAATAGACACCTATCAAATTCCCCCACACTTAGACTTTGCTAGTCCTCGAGCAACTACGACAATATGAAATAAAACTAAACCGAAACAGAATCAACAAAAAAATTAAAACACACAAATGCTTCATCTTGCAAATAGGCCTCAAAGATTGTACTTAATTATAACCCAAGGAAAACTTCAAAATAATGCACTTGATCAAGAATTTCATCTCAAAGATTAGTTTCGCTTCACTTCAATTCCTCAAGTGTGTGTGTGTAGAGCCATTCTCACCTAATCACTTGTAACCCGGATGAGTTTATGCATAAAAATGAATCATATTTAATATTGAAGATGTGTGTATAAATGAACTCCATAGGCCTGCTTTTCAAGTCACTCTCCACTAATGTAGACATGCACAACACCAAGGATCAAGTAGGACTTTATTAAGCTTGTAACGTTTGGCTTGGGTGAAGGTATGATAAAGGATAATAATTTGGCTCAAATCACCCACAAACACATAAATCATTCAAGATTATGTAGAGCTCAACCCTATAACACAATTTTATTTCAATTCACCAGGTTACTCCCCCAAACTTATTTAGAACACTCAATCTTTTTTTTTTTTTTGCAGAAAACAAAAGAAAACTACACCCCCACACTTTGTTGTTTCATTCTTTTTAAGAACACTTAAGGGTATAGATCTCTTATTCTTCTTCTTTTGTTATCTTTTTTTTTCTTTCTTTCTTTTTTTTTTTTTTATATTACACTTCCCCTCCCCCACAGTTAAACAACACATTGTCCTTAATGTGTAAGTACGTGGACGATAAGTACAGATTGGCTTTTTTTTCTTTTTTTTTACAAACATAATAGGACTCACTTGCATTGCTCATGACACATCCCAACCTCCTCTAACTTCCCAAAACCAGAACATAGCTCAGAATTTAATTGTGAATGATCTACATGCTCATAGGTAAGGGATAAACTGTTTGGAACAAATTCATTTGAGGTTAGGAAATCTTTTAGTGAGTTGACAAAGAAAAAGGCTTACAGAGGCTCAAAGGGGTAACTAGGGATCAATTTCAGTCAAGGTTGGCTATTAAGGCTCAAACGGTCCAAAGATGGCCTAAATCATTTTCCCAATGTTGCACAGTCTAGGATTTCGCCTCGAGTGACCATCAAACAAGTTCTAGAATTCATTGAAATCTGAAGAAACATTTAAATTACATAAACTTTCTCTAAGTGAACAAATAACTCAGTGATAATAGCTCAGTGCTCAATGTTGCGCAAGGAATCAAAAGCAAAGCGAAAACCAATAAACATTTCAAGCACACAGATCCATGCATCATTTATCATTTTCCAAGAGTTATTCTTAATTCAATCATTATCTTATCATCGACCCACAAAATGCAAGAAAAGAGGTACGTGGCGTTGTTACACCTGAGTCAAGATTGTATATTTCAACAATCCTTAGGACCAGTAGCCCGCAGACTTAAGGTTTCCAGCCTATATACCTTTATTATGAAGAACAAAACAAGAAACAAGACACTTCAAACAACATAAAATAAACAAACTACATATTTATTTAGAGAGAATGCGTTTCAAGAGTTAAGGAAACCCCATATTCTGCCATTCTCAGGTTTTTCCACAATGTTTTTTTTTTCGAATCGAAACTGATAAAGACAAAAACACATAACAACTCTAAATTACACAAAACTAAACTTACTCATAAAATAACAAAGTCCAACAAGCCAGCAAACAAAAACAAGTCAGTTAGAATGGGTCTAAAAAGTTTAGAAGTTAGCCTCCTTATTCAGCCATTATGGATTGAAGAGATCCAGAATGCGTTTCAAGAGAACTTGAACTTTTTAAGCCACCACTCTAAAAACCGAGATTAGAAAATATTACCTGGGACGAAAGAAATAACCTGAAAAAGCTCAAAAGAAATAACATGAAAACTCTCAAATAAACACAATAAAAAGAAAGCAAACAAAAACAAAGCAAACCAGCAGATAGAGATTACAGATGGAGCGTTAAATCCAGTTTACGCCTCTTATTGCCTTCTCCAAACCAATCTATCCGAGCCATTGTTGAATCAGGCGAATAGACGAATTCTTGTAATTTGTCAATTAACTCCCCTGCAGTTGAAGCTGTAACCAGGATTTGCCTCGCCGACTGTGAGATGAAGTTTTTTTCTACTGCTTGATCAAGAAAAGACAACAAACCATCAAAAAAATTATTGACATTTAACAAACCAATGGGTTTCCGATGGATGTTTAGCTGTGCCAAGAGGTGATTTGAAATATCTCCTCTAATGTACCATAACCACCGGGCAAAGCTATAAATGCATCAGATTTAATGACCATATGTGCAATACGCTCATGCATACTAGAAACCTGTAACTCTTCCCCCATTGTGTTGCCTATGATATCTCGTACAGCTAATGGTTTAGGATAATGCCGAGAACTTTGCTCCCTCCTAGGGATGCAGCTGTCGACACACACCCCATTAACCCAAGACTACCCCCTCCATAAATCAAATGAATACCCCTCGCAGCTAATGTCCTACCAAGATCAAGAGCTGCTGTTGTAAACTCTCCATCTTTACCAAATTGCGATCCACAAAATACGCACATATTTTGGAATCGTCGAATTGGTGTTTTCTCCATTTCTACAAGTGCTTTAAACTTGTGTAAGACAATGATGCACGTTAGGTATTATGCGATTCAAGTGCAAGACAGGTTATAAAATGACATTTGAAAATATGCAGAATGGATATATACACACGTAAATCTCTCAGATTTGACACATGGGGACATAATTTCGGTGGGGGTTGCTCAATGTAGATTTATCGCCCCAAGATTTGAAAAAATGAGATATGCTTTCGGCGAGGTTTGACAAAACCTACACACTTGTCTCCCACGTGAAGCATGGAAAATGGAGATATGCTTTCGGCGGGGTTTGACAAAACTGCCACACTTGTCTCCCACGTGAAGCATGAAAAGTAAAGATATACTTTCGGTGGAGGTTGACAAAACCTCCACACTTGTCTCTCACGTGTGCTTATGTCATGGGGTAGTCATATGGTTTGTCAAAAAGAAAACTTGAAATTGAAACAAACAAAATCAACAAACAACAACAACACAAAAACAACATTGATAATCAGATCAAACGAAACAAGAAAGAAATAAAATTCGACAACAACAACACACATTCAAATATACAAGTAGTTGTGATTGTGGCTCACATCTTCCTCTGGTTTTACGTCCAGTAACGGCTGAAACGCCTTCTATGAGTCGGAGATTTGCTTCCCATCCAGTTTTCTTATAAACTGGCAAACAGGGTCGTTTTTAGTCAGATTCCCTAGACTATAACACTGCAATTCATCACGAAATTGTGTCCATAGATTAAGCAATTCACGCTGAACAAGTCCACAAGAATGTGACTCGAGAGTTAACAAAACATTATCCAGCGACTCATTACTCAAACCATTCTTAATAAATGAAAGTTTATCTTCTCTATTCCTGGACGCAAAACCTAATGAACGACAAGTCTGGTTACAATTCCATCTAGCACATTTATAACATACTTGTAACCTTTTCGCTCTTCGCCTCTTGGCGTAGTAGCTCTTTCCTAGACCAGGCATGTATTTTGCGAGATTAATGTCCGGCTCACCGGACAATCTCACCTTGGCTTCGATAAGCCATCGGATATCAGCAGGCACATTTAGGAGCATCAACGCCCAAAGTCTAGTCATCCGTACTTTATAAATTTTAAACACAGCATTTTGAGGAATTGAAGGATAATATTTACGAAGGTTCGACAAAAAGATATCGGCATCCATTGAAGAGAAGAAAAGAAGAGATATTACCGATAATACGATTGAGTCTGTTTTTTCCCAAGATATGCACGTTTCAAACCTTCGAGCAATGGCTTCAGCTCTCGTTTGGATGTTTCCTCAAGCTGTTGCACAAATGAGTTCGAAGTACGGAATAATCAAATTAAACAAAACAAAGGAAAAGAAAAGAGCAGAAACGAAACTAAAGACACATAAAAGAGATAACAACACAATAGCAAACAAAAGTCAAAAACAAGTAAAAAAATATAAAAACAAATAAAAGACAGATGGCAAAGAGAGATAAAACCTGGTCAATTTGATGGTCTACGAAAGGAATATCCTCGAGACACAAAAATTGATCATTATTACCTTATTTTATTTTTCTTTTCTTTTTTTTTATTTTTCAAAAACATTGGGTTGCCTCCCAATAAGCGCTTGGTTTAACGTCCTCAGCCCGACGTTGGTTCCATCATGGGAGGATCCAATCTTCTATGTGCTTCACTAGTGGGCTTGGATCCTTCTTTCCACAAGAAATGGTGCACGCATATGGCTGGGCCTTGGATGTGAGCACTTGTCCACCCAATAGCCATTTTGTGATCTCTAAGTACTTGGACGAGTTTCTCTTCTTGTATTGGTGCAAGGCCCATTTCTATTATAACTGGCAAAGAATCATTCTCACCCAAAAACACATGCCTCAAATAATCTGGAAGTAGCTTAAGCTCCAAGGTATTGGCTTTCATCACAGAAGGAAGAAGTTTCTCATTAGATAAAGGCAATTCAATGTACGAAACATCATACCTGTTTGTGATTATAGCTATAGTCTCATCTAAGCATGCCATAGCTTCCTCCATTTCTTTGGACACTTGTATCAACCTTCTTGGTTCTTTGGAATTTTCTGTCCTATGTGCTCACTAATAGCCATTTCCAATCCATCCTTGCGAGTTAACTCAAAACATTGTTGTGGCAAAGAATCAATAATGTCAACTACAAAAACAGAATGCAAGTCACTAGGGTACCTCATTGCCTCAAAAATATTGAAACAGATCATCTTGCCATCAAACTCTATGGTGAGAGTGCCATAATGAACATCAATCTTGATTCTAGCAGTTTTCGAGAATGGTCTCCCTAAAAGAATCGGTGTTGGATTAGGAGATGTCTCATCCTCTATTTTAAAGACATAGAAGTCTGCTGGAAAAACCAATTGATTCACCTGCACAAGCACATCTTCCACAACTCTTTTGCGATATGCATTAAAATGATCAGCAAACTGAATGGTAATACCAGTTTTCGCAAAAGGTCCAAGATTTAAAGAAGCATAAATAGAATATGGCATGACATTAATAGATGCTAAATCTAACATAGCTCTTTCAAACTTGGTTTTACCAATGGTGCATGGAATGGTGATCGTACCTGGATTATTGCATTTCGGAGGAATTTTTCTTTGTAGTACAGCTGAAACATTTTCCCCCACACTTACTTTCTCATTCCCTTTTAATTTTCTCTTGCTGGTGCATAACTCCTTGAGACATTTTGTATAACAAGGTACTTGCTCGATAGCATCCAGAAGTGGTATATTTATCTCGATTTTACGAGAAGTTTCCAGTATTTCTTGTTCTTGTTCCTCCTTCTTCAATTTTGTCAATCTGCTGGGAAAAAGTGGAGGAGTAACATAAGAAGGAATAGCAGTTTTAAGACTTACCTTAGAGGACGATGTCTTGTTCATGGTGGAAGTGGTGTCATCTTCTTCATCAGTTTGTGATTTCTTTGGCAGGACATCTAATTGCTCTCCATTTTGCAAAGTTATCACACAAGCATTCTCTCTTGGATTGATCACCGTTTGAGAAGATAATTTTTCTGAGTCTTGGCCCTCGAATTTGCTCATGCTAGTAGCCAATTGTCCCATTTGATTTGCCAGGTTTTGGATACTTGCCCCAGTTTCCTGCTGGAATTGCATTGTGTTAGTGGCAAGTGCATTAACAATATCCTGGAGTGACATACCTGAGTTTTCTGGAGCTGGTTGTAGTGCTGGTTGTGGCATTGGTGGTGATTGCATTTGAAATGGTTGCTGCACTCTAGGTTGATTAAAACCTTGTAGTTGATTTGGTATGGCATTTGGGACGATTGGTTGATGATTCCAGTAACTGAAATTAAGGTGATCTTCCCATCCAGCATTGTAAGTGTTAGAGAAGGGATCATACCATTGCCTTGTTTGTCCAGGAAATCCACCCATGGCATTGGCTTGTTCCATATCTCCTTGCAAAGTTGGATACATGTCGATTGGATGCTCCATGTGAGAATATACCTCACATGCATAAGATTTCTGCATATTTCCTACAGCCATGTTTTCCACAAGAGAAGTTAACTCAAAAAGTTGTTGTTTAATGTTTGGAGTGCTTACCTCATTTACTCTCCATGGTAGTTGTGGCTCAAATCCGCCACTGAATTGATGGAAGTTTACTGCCATGTCGTCTAAACACAAACAATCAAAAAAGAAAAACAAACAAAAATATGAATCAACAATGAAAACAAAATAACAAATCGATTAGAAAATCAATCCCCGGCAACGGCGCCAAAAACTTGATGCGTTCGAAACTAGCAAGTATACTAGTCGCACAAGTAATAAAGTGATAAGTAAGATATCGTTCCCACGAGGATTGACTCTAATTGAATTTGTTATTCGAAAGCAATAACAAATAAATGGGGGGTTTTGTTGATTGATTAACTAGATGAAATAAGAATGCAAATAAAGAATAACAAAACAGAAAGTTAATTTGAGTGAAAAATCAATGAGAGAAACCTGGTTAAGGGATCCTTCTCTGCCACAAGATATGGATTTGCGAATTAATCATAGAATTGTCATCCAATTACACCATTGAAATTATCAACCGTAGATAACAACAAGCTCTGTTATCCCAATCTTTCCTTACTTTGTTGTTAAATAAAACAGGCTCTTTATTTAATCTCTATCCATTAAACAACCTAGAACAAGCTCTCTAAATTTAATTCAATGGATGCATTACGATAAGAAAGATAGGTTGATCTAAGCAATAAACACACAAGCTCGGATTATTTAACTTAGGTTGTATTCTCCAATTGCAATCTCTGATCACAATTTTGCTACTAAGGATTAGAAATTCAAGACAATTACGGATCAAGATTTCTAGTCTAGCAATAGACAACAACCAGATTATATTCAGTTGGCCATTCGAAATACAATCCAGCAAGCAATCATAAGCATTAGATATAGGAAAATACAAGCAACTTCAATTAGAGAATTGGATAACAACTTCTTGCACAATCAACTTACAAAAACCATATCAGGGGCTTTGAAATCACCCTCAACCAATTCAGATTCAGTTACACATGTTTAAGAACGTGGTAAATACAATACAACATGGAGACATTCCAGAAAATGAAAGGGAAGGGAAAAACTTAGCAAATTTGATGTAATTCTCTTTGGATTGTAGTTCTTCCTCTTTCCAAGCTTCCTTTCTCCTTCAAGAACTCCAAGAGATGAAAGAATTCCAGAGCTGCAGCCTCCACCACGTTCTCCCCTCTTCAAGTTATGAAAATAAAACCCTAAAATGTGTTTAAATACTCTGCTACAGTAACCTGCTACAGTGTCCCGTATTATACATGCTACAGTGATTTGTGGAATTACATTTCTATACTTCTCACACTGTTTTGATTACAACTTTTGGTACACTGAATGGATTTATAAACCGTAAATTTCTCCAGAAAATAGACTTCGAGAGCTTTCCAACGGTATATAATATGTCATCGGGTTCATTGTATATCAATACAATTAAATCCGAGAAGATGGTTGACTAGCAGAGGTGAAAATGAAGGGTTTTACTCCATTTTTGTGCAAGTTACTCCAAAACTCCTACAAACATCAAAACCACACAAAACCATAAAAATACCAAGGCATATAGCAAAGAAACATGGACAAATTGATATGAAAGTAATACATATATAGACACCTATCATCAGATATAAAAAAATTAAAAGAAATAAAATTAAAGAAGGTATTTAATTTCTAAAGTAATAAATATATAATCATGTTGCACCTAAACGGACCTTTTTATAAACTTAAATTTAATACTGAAACCATTATCTATTATTTAAACTTTTAGATTAACAAGTTACCTAAAAATCCGAATAGACAATTAACAAACCATATAGAAAAAGATCCCATTATGTGATATCTTCATCTTAGTGTGCAACAAAATGAAATCTAACAACAATACCCTAACAGAGAATAATAAATTAACCACAAAAATTTTGAACAAGATAACCTAATCAATAAAAAAATTCCCAAATAAGTAATAAATTTTGAACAAACCACTCATTGGAATTCATTGTCTTCTGGAAAGGGATCTAAAATATTGATTTTTCCTTCCTTCCACATTTATTGCATATTATCAAGCAGAATAACTATGTTGAAACATGGGATAATGACTAACAAATAGAACAATAATACTAACAAACAGAACAAGTCTAGTGATTATACACAGACAGAACTATTATTAAATTATATTATCACCTGAGTCAATTAACACCATTAGTCTAAATAAATTCCACCGTTCATCACAATCACTACTTTGTATAATTTAAAAAATAAAATACAATAAAATCAACCAAAAGCTCAACTACCAGTGTTTGATCTTTAGAAACCCAATAATCTATTCTACAATTACAGCTTTATATCACCATTGTTAACCACGGTCAATAACCACCACCATCATAATAATAATTTTCTAAAAGAAAGTCAATGAAAGCAACCCATGGATAACGGAAACTGAAGCCAACAAGAGAACCACAAGAAAATTAGTCATATGACCACTTGTTCGGCTTTTGTTAATTATTGTCATTGAAAGCAACATCCAGGTGTGCCCAACATATATTTCAATGACTTAAATTGTAATTTTAGATGAATAATTAACTGCAGATTTTCAGATTAAGGAAGACTTTTTCAATTGTGATTTTTTCAGCGGGTTCGGTCAGGAGAGAGAAAAGAGAGTTCTATCAGTCAAAAGCATACCGCCCCCATGCTCCCATGGTCCGCTTACAGAAGAATAGAAAGGGAAGATGTGTGGATTCCATAGCACTTACACCGAAATTTTCAGATTACTGCAACCGAATCGCGATCAGATTTACTACTTCAAATTCAATAATGCGCAAGACCAAGATTCCACTACAATAACAATTAAAAACAATTATTAAACAACAACAATAAACACAAATCTTGAGAATAATGGCAAGGTTTCTTTTTTTTTTCTTTCTTTTTATTTCTTAATCATTGTTTGGATCTTTTCCTAAACACTACTTACCAGGTTTCTGCCTTGATGATGAATATGGGAGACCCGAATTTGCTTTTGTTGAAAGCTTTGGCCTGTTCTGAAAGACTTCCCGGATTGAAGCGAGTTAGTGTCCAGGGAGATGGTTTTTGCTTCCTAGATGAGTTTATATTACTGGTACAAAATTCATCATGTTTAGGGATTTGATATGATTTCAATTTCAACAATCTTACACGTAAAAGAAAAGGACTATATTTTGTAAAACCGGTCAAACCGGTAACCTTGTTTTAAATTTTTATAAAGATAAAATAATTTAATTTCAAATTATCCCTTTAATTAATTTTAATATTATTTTTATCCCAAAAAATAAGATATATCAATACAAGAGATGTATTGTAGCTAATCCCTACAAACAAACATAACACTTCACTTACTTGCCTAGTATTCGCATGGGACCATATAACCACATTTCAGTTTCTCCCAATCTATAAAAAAAAATCTCTGAGCTTCACCACATCAACATCTCTTTGCACCTTTCTCTCATCCTCTCATAAAAAATAAAAAATAAATAAAAAAAGCACCACGTGTTTTCCGTTAATCCAAGTATCTTTTTTTATCCTTCTCCACTATAAATACTCGTAGATTTGCTGCCATGAAATCTTTCTTTCAAAAGCAGTTAAGCAGCACGGCTCTTTACTACATGCGTCATCAACAACCATCTGCATCATCGATTACATCATTAAGATGCAATTTTTTCGATTTTGAACTTTCTTTTAATTACTATGGTTACTCGACTAATGAACACATCCTCAAACGCACCTTTAAGATCCTAAACCAAAGAAATTATTCCAGTTCATTGAAAAAAAAATAGAAAAAGAAATGACAAACACCCAAATAGCACTGTTAGTCTTCTTCATGTTTGGGTGACGGAAGACGAAGAAAGAGAACGTAGATGATGACGAATTTTTTTGTTTGCGTATATAAATATATAAAATTTCATTTTTATTTATTTTAATTGGAAGTTTTTTATTAATTTAATGCACAAATATCGAACCGTTAATATTTTAGTCGAGATATTTAATCTCTTTCAATAAAATGATCTTGTTAGCCGTACCACTAACAACTTGACGGACAGCAGGAGACGATGGGGGGTTTAATGATCGTTTTGGAAAAGTCAGGGGTGTTATAGTTACGGAAATAAAGGGGGATCTGGGGATACCTGCCCTTAATGGGTTAACGAATTAAATGATTGAATCCTGCACATTCAGTCACTTTGTTGAGGTCCTGTTGTATCTCAGCACATTCATTTAAAGTCACATTCACTGGAGACGTAAAATTTTTGAAATGAGAACTTTGAGATTTATGGAAGAAAATTACTTTAATAAGCAAATTAACAACGAGCTGCAAATGATCAAGATCCAAGCAAAACGTCACTTTCTTTAATCTTTCGAAATAGGACAATTTGATTATTTGTACTGTCTGATTTCTGACCTTAAAAGACTTCTCGTGTTTATTTGAGAAAGTCATGGACATTCAATTGCACAGTCATTAGAGTAGTCTTAACCTTGGAATTCAGTGTTTGAGAGAAAAGACGATTAAATAGCAATGGAGAGAATTAAACAATCTATGTTATTATAATTATTTTTAATTTATAAGAAAAGCCATATATAGTGAGAGAGAGAGGAGATTGTGATAAATCCATGTTAGATGGCGCGAGATCTAGTAAAATAATCATTGAGTATATTAGATATATAAAATTCGTAATTTTATGCTAATTTAATAGTTCTCTATAAAATGATCATCAATATTGACACAATTCAATAGGGTGAACCACCTTTTGTTGCATTCTTTTTTCTCATGTTTAATTAATTTGTCTGATTATATGTACAAAAGCTTGATCTTAGGGTTAATTTATTGTCACAAATTAACCAAATAGAAATAGGCTTAATTAATTAACAAGGGTGTCGGAGAGCATAATGTTAATGTTGAACGTCGACGGGGATAGAGAGAGATGGCCATGCAAGACTTTACTTACTAGAGAGGCCAACTCCAAATTAAACAATTAAACCGAGTATGAAGAATCCAACTGATCTGGAGTGGCCGCGCTTAAAACAAGGGAAAAAAATAGCAGCAGCAAAACTAAAATTAGAAACCAAATTGCAGACCATTGAACTCACGAAGCCCAAATTAATATTTCTCTTTCTAATTTCTTTAACCAGTCATTGACAATAATTTTCATATAATATTCCATTCCATTGAATTCACACACCACTTGGCTTCCATCATTATCTCTCTCACCTCGATTCAATTAATTATATTCCTGATCATGTGAAAATCTCTTATTTTCTTAATAATCATAAAAAGAGAAACCATGATGAGAGAGTTGCACAATTAAATAATCAATTTTTCTAGTCTGCATGGAAAAATATTATATGTATTTTTGCCTAGAGAAAGCTCCAAGACGAGATTAAGATGGCAAGCTCAAGTCCAAAGAAATCATCATTGTCTAAACAAACATCAACGGCTGGCCGTCCACCTCAGGCAGTGAAATTCGCCAGGCGGACATCGAGCGGACGTGTGGTGAGCCTCTCTAGGGACGATGATTTGGACATGTCTGGTGATTTTTCAGGGCAAAATGACTACATCAATTACACAGTTCTTATGCCCCCCACACCTGATAACCAGCCATCTTCAGAGTCCGGCAAGCCTGAGGGGTCTGGCACGTATCAGACGACACGGTTCGGGCCTGAGGCACGACAGATGAGTAGGCGGGTGGGAAGTGGGGAAGGTGGTTATGGTGATGGTGGTGCTGGTGGTAATGGTGGATCCAAATTGGAAAGAAGAATGTCATTAATGAAATCCAATAATAAATCAATGTTGCTGAGGAGCCAAACGGGGGATTTTGATCACAACCGTTGGTTGTTTGAGACAAAGGGAAAATATGGCATTGGAAATGCATTCTGGACGCCAGATGAAGACGGTTCTAATTATGCTGCAGACATGAGCATGCAAGACTTCATGGACAAGCCATGGAAGCCGCTCACTAGGAAGGTTAAGGTTCCTGCCGCTACTCTCAGCCCTTACAGGTGCACACCCTCCTCATCTATCGCATCAATTATATATCTCATTTCAACCATTGTCGAATTAAAACATTAACATTAATACATATATTTATCACATGTACTTATGATTTTTTAGTTAATAATTAATCTATTAAAGTATAACAAATAATTGTTTAACGAATGCAAACTAAGAGAATGCCTTGAAAAATAGGCCAGCTGATACTGAAAATTTTGACTGTATTAGCAATGGCGTAGCCTGAAAATCTTTTTAGGAGCGTTGAAAAGGATTTCCAAAATTTAATTTGATGAACATCTAGTGTCGCGATTATAAACTTATTTTGGTCTAGTCCAAAGAAATTTTATTAATCTTGGTTGCAAAAATTATTAGAGTAGTTCTTTTTTACCTCCATTGTTTGTCTCATTAGACCTTGCTTCTCATTTAACAATGACATAATTGTAACTTTAAATATGTCATAATCTTTTGTTAACTACCATATCAAATATTAACTATTTTCTTTTCCTTAAGCAAAGTCTTATTTGACTTTAATGATGTCTATTTTTTTTTTAATTTAACGGTTAATTAATTTAACATTTAATTGAACTGTTATTTGATCTTAAGGGTGTCTGAATTTTTTTGTTCAATATTTTTATATCATTTTTGTTCTTAAGTTTAAGGAATTATTAAAAAAAATTCGTGATTTTGATGCTAATCAATTGTTTCCTTTATATTATTTATAACTTTTAATCTATATAAACAAAATAATAAATAAAATTATCATTTAGTTTTGGTGTTTAAAAGCAATAGGCTAATATGAATAATTTAGTGTCCGTTTGAACTAAATATTTGATCTATTGAAACTTATATAGAAAGAAAGAAAAATATATTAACTTAATTTAAAATAAAACGATGGAGATGAAATTTGTGTGAGAGGGAGAGATAAAGTTGATAAGGTAAGAGGGAAAATAGACGAAAAAGGTCAGAGATATATATAAGTAGAAAATAAAAGTTTTGTTAAGTTTATCTAATTGATATTAATTATTCAATATATTATAATTTTATTACAAATTTATCCTTATTTAATTTTGAAATGAGGGCTAATGAAATTAAATGTGAGGCCCAATAAAATTACTCAATTTATTAATATGTTAAAATAGGATAACATAAGCCAGATATTATCAACCATTTTATATTTGAATATTTTATTGTATTAGCTTCTCTATTGATTACTAAAATAATTGTGTAATTGTTTCTCTTTGTTAGAATCTTTGATTATAGTGTAATCTTTTGGTTTTTTAATTTTTAAAATGTTAAAGTGATTAATAATAGCTCAACTCTATTCAAAAAATTAAATTATTAATTATAATTTGTATCGCATAAAATTAAATTATTAAATTTTATAAAGTCATAGTGATTTATTTATTAGTTTTACGAATTTATTCATAATTTTTATATGCATTTACAATTTTTTATTTATTTTTTTGGTCGACGTACAACTTTTATATAAAGGTTTTATGTTTGGTTGTTGAACAGACTACTGATAGTCATCCGGTTTGTGGCTCTTTTTTTCTTCCTTCAATGGCGAGTTCGAAACCCCAACCAAGATGCTATGGGGCTTTGGGCTGTGTCTATAGCGTGTGAACTTTGGTTTGCTTTCTCATGGATCCTAGACATACTCCCCAAGCTCAACCCTATCAATCGAACCACTGACCTTGCTGCTCTTCACGACAAGTTCGAGACACCCTCGCCTTCCAACCCTCACGGTCGCTCCGATCTCCCTGGCGTCGACGTCTTCATCTCCACTGCCGACCCTGAAAAGGAACCTCCCCTCGTAACTGCCAACACCATTTTATCCGTTCTTGCATCCGACTATCCTGTTGAGAAGCTCTCATGCTATATCTCCGACGATGGCGCTGCCATACTCAGCTTTGAGGCCATGGCTGAGGCCGTCCGTTTTGCTGAGGTACATTCAACTTTTACTTATTTTTTTAAACACAACATTTCTACATTTGAAAGAATAATAATAATAATAATAATAATAATCTTGACATCAATTTATATGATAGGTATGGGTGCCTTTTTGCCGGAAACACAATATTGAGCCCAGGAATCCAGACAGTTACTTCAACTCCAGGACTGATCCAACCAAGAACAAGAAGCGACCGGACTTTGTGAAGGACCGTCGTTGGATCAAGAGAGAGTATGATGAGTTTAAGGTCAGGATCAACGGCCTTCCTGACTTAATACGTCGACGTAGTGAGGCTTACAACTCTAGGGAGAACATCAAGGAGAAAAATATTGATAGGGAGAAGAACGGCGGCGAAAAACCAAAGGAACCTATCAATCTTACCAAGGCCACGTGGATGGCTGATGGCACACACTGGCCTGGCACGTGGCTTAATCCCACCGCTGATCACTCTAAAGGAGACCATGCTGGGATCTTGCAGGTCATACTTTCACCCTTCCTTGATGACACTAAAATAAGACATTAATCCTAGTAAATTAATAATTAATTCTCTCTTTTTCTTTTTACCATATATGGGGAAATAAAATTAATTATTGAATTCTAATTTAGAGAGTAATTAATTAATATTAGATGGATCAATGAGGTCTATCTAATATATCGGGGTTGGATATATGTGGCAGGTGATGAGTAAGGTCCCGGAAGGTGACCCAGTGATGGGTCACCCAGACGAGAAGAAACTGGATTTTACCGGGATTGACGTTCGAATACCCATGTTTGCTTATGTTTCAAGAGAGAAAAGGCCAGGTTATGACCACAATAAGAAGGCGGGAGCAATGAATGCGATGGTTAGAGCTTCAGCAATCTTGTCAAATGGACCTTTTATACTCAATTTGGATTGTGATCATTACATATTTAATTCGAAGGCTATCAGGGAGGGAATGTGTTTCATGATGGACCGTGGTGGAGACCGCATATGCTATATACAGTTTCCGCAAAGATTTGAAGGGATTGATCCTTCTGATCGATATGCAAATCATAACACTGTCTTCTTTGACGGTATGCATGTTTACAAGAGCTTTTTTTTTTTTTCTTTTTCGTTTTTAACGCATACATACATTGCATATATTGTTTTTCTAAAGTCAAGTGCATGCTGACTATAAATCTTAAGCATCTTGTGAATTAATTATTTAAAGTTATTCATTCTTCAATCACGTGCAGGAAATATGCGAGCACTAGACGGTCTCCAGGGGCCTGTATACGTGGGAACTGGTACCATGTTCAGGCGATATGCACTCTACGGATTCAACCCACCACGAGCAAACGAATATACGGGCGTGGTAGGGCAAAACAAGAGCCCAGCTTCTAATGTTCCGCCACGATCACCGGAGGAGGAGGATTCAGATACACGCCCTCTAACATCACACCCTGACCTGGACCTTCCAAGGAAGTTTGGGAATTCACAAATGTTCGCCGACTCCATAGCCGTTGCTGAGTACCAAGGCAGGCCACTGGCGGATCATATTTCTGTGAAGAATGGCAGGCCACCAGGTTCACTGCTCCTGCCGCGTCCACCACTGGATGCACCCACTGTTGCTGAGGCAGTTGCCGTCATTTCCTGTTGGTAATGCTCATCATTTGATTGTTTTTGTTTAGATTTTCACCAAGTGTTTTATAAACTAATCACTATTAGAATGGATGGGCTTACTTGTAGGTACGAGGATAAGACTGAATGGGGTCAAAGAGTAGGTTGGATCTATGGCTCCGTCACAGAAGATGTGGTCACTGGTTACCGTATGCACAACCGTGGGTGGCGGTCCGTCTACTGCATCACAAAACGTGACGCCTTCCGTGGCACTGCACCCATTAATCTAACTGACCGCCTCCACCAGGTGCTCCGATGGGCCACCGGTTCAGTTGAAATCTTCTTCTCCCGCAACAACGCCTTTCTTGCAACTAGACGCCTCAAGTTTCTCCAACGCGTTGCATACCTGAACGTTGCCATCTACCCTTTCACATCCATATTCTTGGTTATTTATTGCTTCCTTCCAGCAGTCTGTCTCTTCACAGGGAAATTCATTGTTCAAAACTTGAGTGTTGCTTTTCTTACTTACCTCCTTATCATCTCCGCCACACTTATGCTCATCTCCCTTCTTGAAGTCAAATGGTCCGGCATTGGCCTTGAGGAATGGTGGCGTAATGAGCAGTTTTGGGTCATTGGTGGCACGAGTGCTCACCTCGCTGCTGTCATCCAGGGTCTCCTCAAAGTCATAGCTGGTATTGAAATCTCTTTCACCTTAACAACAAAGTCTGCTTCTGAAGATGACGAGGACATTTATGCTGATCTTTATCTTGTCAAATGGACAAGTCTCTTCATAATGCCACTCACTATAATAGTGGTCAACATTGTTGCATTGGTGATTGGCTCCTCAAGGACTATTTACAGTGTGATTCCACAATGGAGTAAGCTCCTGGGAGGATCATTTTTCAGCTTCTGGGTGTTGGCTCATATGTACCCATTTATCAAGGGATTGCTGGGGAGAAGAGGAAGAGTGCCCACAATTGTGTATGTCTGGGCGGGTCTGGTTTCTATTACAGTTTCCTTGCTTTGGATATCAATCAATCCACCCAACAATACTACTCAGCCAGGACAATAAGCAAGAATCAGAAGCTCAGTTTGATAAAAGTAATGAATTTCAATTTCTGTTTCTTTTTTCCCGGGTTTGGCTTCCCGAGTCTTGTAATGTGATGAAAACTTGTATCTTTAGATTCTTGGGTTCATTGAGACCCTGACAACAAGGTAATATCCAATCTTTTTTTTTTTTTTTTTTTGATGTGATTACAATATTTAGTATTGTACAATTCCTTTTTCTTTCTTTATATTGTTCTTTCTTTACAATGAATGATTTATGATGCCTACGATGGTACAATTTTTCAGGTTCCATATCGGTGCTTTACACATTATCAGGGATGATTTCATTTCCGCTCAACCCTCTGTACCGTTGACATTTTCAGGCTCCAATTGTGAACTAAGAGATAATCATTTGAATTCAAAAAAATGAACTCCTATAACTGTATTTTAGTTCTTAGTAATGGGAATGCTTATTGCTTAATCCAGAAAATTGGACACAAAAAAGTACGACCCCGCTCAGCAATTTTTCCTACAAAAGTGCCGGTGGTTCAGCATCATCAAAATGAACAACGTAAAAAACACATTATGGACATTACATGATTAATTTGAAAATCCTAGTGTACAGTTAAGAATATTAGCATTTATACTATGAGCTGTGGTAGGACTACAGGAGCTGCTGCATGCAACTATAATTCATCAGAGCAGGAATTCATGCATTCGAACTGGCCTTTTTACAGCATTCGTAAAACCCTGCATTGAGCAATACAAAACAATTAACAAAACAAAGATGGAGCAATCATAGTGTTCGATACCACATTCTCAATTTCAACACAGCAAGAAACTACGTAAATTGAAATTACTAACATATAAAATCACCGGAGGTTGTAGATCAGATTACTAACTTGATTTTTCTTTCTATATGATTTGCATTTACAAGCCAAATAAAAAATACTAACATATGGTTACAAACCTCATTAAACTTGAATAACAGAGGGCGTGAATCTCTTTCCACTGTTATCACCTTCTGTAAATCACTATCAGTATTCTGAGAACCTTTACTATTCGATTCCCTAAGCCTGTTTATGATGAACAAGATTTATCATGGAGTTAAAAGGGAAAACCTAGATATCGTGATAAACAAATAATATAGCATCTTACCCTGCATTCCTTTTTAACACAAGTTCGCAAATCAGTAGTCAATACAGATTTATTATTGAGATTATAGCAAAAAGGATTTACCCCAGAAAGGATAAGAGTAAATTTATAGAAAATTTTCACATCAGATCTATGGGTAGTTTAAATAAATTCACAGCTAAAACAAGGAAACAAGCCAACAGAATCATGTATAAACAGGATCTCTAATCCACATAATGGATAAGTGCTGGAATGACATAGCTGGTCAACATCTAAGGTTTAAATGAAACGAGGAAAAGACCCTAATACAGCTCATGGTTTCGTCACGGCTCATAAATTCATCAATCACAGAGGAGAAAAGTAGAATCAACATTTAGCAAAGGAAAATAAGTTGACATAATTAAGAAAAAAGACACTGCTACTTGTTAAGTTTGCCACTTTTCTAAAAATTAAACTTGTAGATGTGAGTTTAACTTGAATATTTTATTCTCTACTAGGAGCCCTACACTTGCAACGTAGAGACCAGGCCTCACCTGGCTTAGCAAGTCTTATAAGTGGACCGAACAACACTTTTTAAATAATTTTTAAAATGATACAAAAGATTCAAACCTGCAATCGTTAAGTCAATATTTTGATATCAAGTTAAGTTTGTCATTTTTCTAAAAACTTGTAGATGTAGTCTTAACTTGAGTATTTAATTCTGTAACCACTAATAGATTCAACAAAATTCATAATTTCATCAATCAAACTGAAGAACAGTAGCCAAATTGACAGAAATGAGGAAAAAGATATTTTCCTAAACAAGTTTCCAAACTTCTAATAATCAAGTTCTCTTTAAAAAAATAAAAAAATAAATAAAACTTAGGGTCCTAACTCTGCATGGAAAAGATTTCACATTAGAAAAACCATTCTGTCACAAAAATCATGGGCCAAGCTTTGCTGCTGCCACATTGTTCTATGCGGCACAAAATTGCAGCTGCTTCAGGTTTTGGAGGAAGGCAGGACTAACAGGTGTTTTTTTCTTTTTCACTTGAATTTTCATTAATTCAAGGGAAAAAGACCTGAGCCGTTAGATCTGAGATCCAAAGTGTGTTCTGGCTCCTTAACATTACTGAGCCAGTACTATAACTTGTCCAAGAGTGATTATAGAAAACAAGCGGTAAGAGGGGGAAGCATAAAAATAGCAGTTCTTTCAGATTTGAGAAAAAAGTCAAGGGTTAGAAGGTCTATGTTATTCCATTTCACGAGTTTATTTTAACTCAAATTTCATTAATTATAAACCCATGCAAGAAGATATGGAAAATTAGTTGTAATTTGTATAATTAGCATGATTGTACGAGTTAATTAGGAGCTTGACCCAAGATTCCTTTTTTTTTTTTTTTCCTTTACGGCCAGGAAACCTGGAATATCCTATGATTACTCTTCCTTCTGTCAAGCCTAGATTGTAGAGACTACTTCTGTATATATTGAGTCCTGCAGATGAAAAATATGAATAAAATGATAAAAACATCAGTTTTCCACATGGTATCAGAGCAGGTTCTGCTCTAATCTTTTCTTCTGTCAGTTTCCATTGCCAAGCCTTTTTTTATCTTCCTTGGTTCTCAGTACTGGAACCACTTTTTCTCTTTGGTCTTCACTGCCAAATATTCTTTGTCCTTGCTTCTTTTCACTGAGAAAGTTGACAAATTAACACTGCCGGAATCTATCTTTTTCAAGCCGGAGTTACTGTTGAGTACCAGAATCTCTCTCTGTTCCAGGCCAGAGTTACTGTTTACTGCCGGAAACTCCTCTGTCTCTGTCTGAGCACACCACCGTTCTCGCTGCCGAAAACACTGTTAATCATTGCCGACTGCGTGTTACTGTTCACAACCACCACCAATCTGTGGATCAGGCTGTCCCCAGCAATCTTCTTTTTCCTAAAAACCTGCCAGAACACCTCCAAATCCGCAATCACAACTTTGGTAACAAACATCCTCCACCATCACTATCAAAACCCGATGCCAGCAAATCTACCGAATGAAACGTCAACCGCTGTCCTCCGATCAACCTGCCTGTGACATCTCTCCAATCTTGCATGGAGGACTGATTCCTATCCAAGGAATCTTCCAAGTCACCTTGACCTGCAAAGTTCTTTTCTGGTTTACACATTGACCTAAACAGCCCCTGTCCAATCCAGTTCGGGGTTCAACCATTTTAGACCAGTTCAGTCTCTATTCAGTTGTTATTGGACCTTTCGAACTTGTTCTTGGGTAAATCAGGTTGCTTTTTTTTTTTTTTTGGAAATCACGAGTCAATCACATTTTTCTAATGTTTTTTCTTGTTCCCTAGCTCAGGCAGGGACCCTTTCAACGTCTTTAAATGCTTTTTACATTTCAAATTATCCATGGATCATTTGAAATGGAGCCACAGATCATATGACAAGTCACTCTAATTTATTTGCTTCTTATACCCCTTGTTCGGGTAGGCAAAAAGTAAAAATTGCCGATGGTTCTTTGTCATCCGTTGTTGGAAAAGGGGCATCCATATTTTAGAACATTTTTCCCTTAATTCTATTCTACATGTTCCCAAAATTTCCATTGATCTTCTTTCGATTAGCAAGATTAACAAAGATCTTAATTGCATAGCCAAGTTCTTCCCTTCCTACTGTGAATTTCAGGATATGTGCACGGGGAAGGTAATTGGCATTGGTATGGAGATTGATGGACTCTACTACTTTGGCAGTGAACCTTTTGGTTTAGGTAATCTATCTCTTACACACTTAAGTTCTTCTAAATTGAATTCTAATCAAGAAATTAAACTTTGGCATAAAAGATTAGGCCATCCAAATTTCCCATATTTGAAAAAGTTGTTTCCTAATTTATTTGATAACAAAAACCCCAAAGATTTACAATGTGAAGTGTGTGAATTATCCAAACATCATCAAGCCCATTTTCCAACACATAAATATGAAGCTTCACAACCTTTTTCTCTTCTCCGTAGTGATATTTAGGGTCCCTCACGTGTCAACAATATTTTTGGGGCTAGATGGTTCATTATCTTTATTGATGATCATAATCGTGTCACTTGGCTCTATTTGTTCAAAGAAAAATCTGAATCTGCAAAAATATTTCAAAACTTTCCATCAGATGATTAAAACCCAATCTCAAGCCAATATGCAAATTCTTCAAACTGATAATGGAAGAGAGCACTATTCCTCAATACTTGATTCTTACTTGACAAATCATAGGATTGTTCATCATAGTTCTTGTGTGGATACACCCCAACAGAATGGGGTTGTTGAGAGAAAAAATAGACAACTCCTTGAGGTAGCTAGAGCTTTACTATTTACCATGGGGGTTCCTAAAAATTTTTAGGGTGAAGCCATTCTTACCGCAGCCTATCTTATCAATAGAATGCCATGTAGGGTCTTGAATTTTAAAACCCTACTTGACAAATTTAAAAACTCATATCCTTTATCAAAAAATTTTTGTTCCCTTTCACCAAAAGCATTTGGTTGTGTCATTTGTTCACATTCATAATAATAATCGAGGGAAACTTGATCCAAGGGCTCTTAGGTGTGCTTTCTTGGGGTGTTCTCCGACTCAAAAAGGTTACAAGCGCTATTATGCTCCTACTCAAAAAAAAAATAAAAAATTTCTCCATGAATGATGCTTTCTTTGAGCATGTTTCATTTTTTACAAAAACTTCTCTTCAAGGGGAGAGTAATAAACATGGTGAAGATCAATTTTGATCTACTTATGTCCCTAATGTCCAAGAGTCTTGTTTTCCTTCCCTAAATATTGCTCCCGATGTCCAGGAGTCATTTTTCCCTAGTGAGACTGAGAATTCTCATATTCTTGAACCTTTTGAGTTCTCTAAACCTTTATGCCAATGTCTTGAGAATGACGTTCATCCTTCTTCTTTAGAGAACTCTCAACCTTTGTCTTCACCTTCATTGACTCGGCTCAAGTGTGTACAAGATAAAAACTGTAAGCTGAAGGTTTACTCGAGAAGGAATAAAACTCAAGCTCCTTAATCTCACCAATCACCTGAACTGAGCGCCGAAGATCCAGAAAGCACAGGTGACTCCTTGATTCCTAGTCTTTCTAAAAATCTCGATTCAATTGATTTTCTAACCTTGATATTCCTATTGTTCATAGCAAAGGTGTTAGATCTTGTACTTAGCATCTAATTTCAAATTTTGCATCTTACCAAAGCCTATCTCCTTCATTTAGAGCCTCTACTACTAATTTGTTAGCTTCTGATTTTGTTCCAGGAAACATACAAGAAGCACTTATGGCCCCAAAATGGAGAGCTGTTCATGAAGAAATGAGAGCACTACAAAGGAATGAGACATGGCAGCTGGTGAATCTTCCACCTAGAAAGAAACTAGTGAGGTGCAAATGGGTTTTTACTATCAAATATAAAGTTGATGGGACTATTGAAAGGTATAAGACAAGGCTTATGGCAAAAGGATTCACATAAACTTATGGAATTGATTACCTGGAAACCTTTGCTCTAGTAGCAAAGATGAATTCAATCAAAGTCCTTCCTCTTGCAACTAATCTAGATCGGCGTCTTGAACAACTTAATGTAAAAAATGCCTTCCTTTGTGGAGATTTAGAGGAAGGGTGTACACAGAGTTACCCTTAGATATGAATACACCTTCAGTAGAAAAAAAGTATGCAAATTGAAGAAGTCCTTATATGGACTAAACCACTCACCTTGGGCTTGGTTGGAAAAATTTACTAAAGCAGTTCGAAGGTATGATTTTACTCAAAGCCAAGCTGATCACACTATATTTTTCAAACACACTGGAGATGAGAAAATTATTGTCCTAATTGTCTATGTCGATGATATCATCCAAACTGGGAATGATGTGGATGAGATAAGAAAACTCAAAAAAATGTTGACCAAAGAGTTTGAGATTAAAGATTTGGGATGTTTGAGATATTCTTTTAGGAATTGAGGTAGCAAGATCAAGAATGGAATATTTCTTTCTCAAAGGAAGTATGTTCTAGATCTTCTCCATGAAACAAGTATGATGGGCTGCAAACCAAGAGATAAGCCAATTGATTCTTGCCACAACTTGGGAGTTGTTATCAAAAGTAATAAAATTGATCGAAACCAAGGATTGGTAGGTAAATTGATACACTTATCCCATACATGAACAGATATTGTATTTGCAGTAAGCTTGGTAAGTTAGTTTATGCATTCTCCGCATGAAGTTCTTATGGAAGCTATTTTGAAAATTTTACAATACTTGAAAAGATCTCTTGGAAAAGGTCTCCTACTCTCAAAGAATTATCATCTTCAAGTTGAAGCTTATACAGACGCAAATTGGGCTCGTTTTGTAAGTGACAGAAGGTCAATATTCAGTTATTGCACATTTGTCAAAGGTAATCTAGTCACTTGGAGGAGTAAGAAACAACCTATAGTGGCTAGATCAAGTGCAGAAGCTGAGTTTAGGGCCACAAGGAATATGTGAGTGAATACGGTTGAAGTCTCTACTAAAGGAATTACAAGTTGCTCAAACAGACACAATGAAGCTCTACTGTGATAACAAGGCTGCAACTGGCATTGCCCATAATCTAGTTAAGCATGAAAGGACCAAACATATTTAAGTTCATAGACATTTTATCAAAGAGAAGATTGAAAGTGGTCAGATTTGTAATCCATTTGTTTCTAGTAGAGAACAATTAGCTGATGTTCTTACCAAAGGACGACCAAGACCTCCCTTTCTTTCATGTGTTAGCAAGTTGGGGATGGTAGATATTTTCGAACCAGCTTGAGCAAGAGTGTGGAAAATTAGTTGTAATTCATTTGATTAGCATGATTACAAGAGTTAATTAAGAGCTTGATCCAAGATTCCTTTTTTCTTTCTTTAAATCCAGAAAACCTGGAACATTCTATGATTATTCTTCCTTCAGTCAAGCCTAGATTGTAGACACTACTTCTATATATATTGAGTCTTTTAGATGAAAAATATGAATAAAATGAGAAAAACATCATTTTTTCACAAAGTGATTAAAAAAGACATGCGAAAAGGGGCACCCAAATGCATGCAAAAAATACCTGTGAAAGAAGGAGGAGGAGCCTTTAGATGGCATTGGCTTCTTAGTATCTCCAAGAAATTTCAATTTCAGAGAACTTGTAGCATTTTTACTAGAACTGATGGTTGGTGACACTATACAAGTACTTGGATTACATTGCATGAAACCTGCATGATTGATTTTTGCGGGCCCTTCTCTATTTGTTCCCTTCCCTAACAAGTGTTGGTTTTCCTTGTGTCCATCTGCCATATGCCCAGATATTCCAATGCTTACTTGCATAATTCTTTGCTTTTCAACCTGAAATGCAAATTAATTATAGCAAAAATTAAATAAAAAAGCCAGGAAGATGTAAAACAATGCAATAACTTTAGATGATGCAAATTTTTGTTCAAGCAAAATTGAATGTAGAATTCTTCTCAATCTTTAAAGAAAAAAAAAAAAAAAAAAGAATAAGGACCAACATGCCTAAGAAACATATTGTCAGGTCAAACTTGTGCAAGCAAAAATCTGTACGTTAGGTGAAAGTGGCACAGCCTCCCTCTAATTGACACCTCCTCTAATTGACACCTCAAAAAGTTCTCAAGTGTGATATGGCTTATGCATTTAGTGAGGCTCATTTAATAGTAGAAAAGGTAATATTCTTGTTAAGAATCTTTGCACTGTACTTTTATGTATTAATTAGCAGAATATTATTTTTGTATTAAGGACTGTATGATGTCAAATTAGTGCCCAAAGTGCCAACATGGAAAATTAACAATCACATGATAACTTGCTTGATAACTCTGTTGCTTTTTAAGATAGCAAAAGAAATTGATCTATCCTTGTGTTTATTTTTTAAGTTTTTATAATAAGGATGAGGTCGAGTGCATGATTAATCATGACTCAACAAAGCCATAACATTTGACAATTGACATTTGAATAATTGTTACCCTGACAAAATGTCATGTCGTTTTAACGATTTCAAACTCATTCTTTTAGCTATTGAAAATTCAAATTATCTTCTAATAGAATTTTTACCTAATCATCTTTTAAGATAATTGCCGATTATAAAAAACCAGCTGATCTTCCCTCTCTTATCAAGTGACAGCTAGAGATTGAAAGCAGTTGACTTTAAAATGTAAAGAGAGGATGAGCGCACAAAATAAACCTGAGCTAAGTTCTTTGAGAAAGATCAATAATTGTTGTTGATTCTAGAGATTTTATATAAGTATGATATGTGAGCTAAAAAAGAGTCAATATATTGAGTTCTCTTTATTCTTTTTGAGTTGTATCTTGAGTTACATTCTTCTGAACCAATTGTTTGCTACGTTGCTTCAAGAATCAGTGTGATTAGTCTAGGGTGTTCAAGTTCACTTGAGTGTAAAGTTCCACTAGAACATGTTTCTTTCATCAGGCAAATATTAAAGAGAGTTTTGAGTATTATAAGTCCTTTAGCTGATTGTAAACCAAAGTTCTTGCTTAGTGAAGTTTCCTAGTTCACTAACTTGCACTATGAGATCCAAAATGCCAAACAGGCATACTTGTCGGGGAGCTCGGAAAAATTTACTAAAGATTGAATATACTTCTTAAAATTAAGATTTTGGAGTCCAAAAATGACCACTTCGAAACTCCATTTCAAATTTAATAACGGATTCAGCATTAGTTATTAGGAACTGAATTCCTCAATTCAAAGAAAGGGAGTGAGATATAGACAGGAGAAATGGGAGAAAATAATAGCAAAAATTTGAGAGAGGAGTGGAGTTAAATTGAAGGACAAAAATAATATTTTATTAAAAAGATAAAAAATCGATTTTCGACTACCTAATAACCAAAGACACTTATTTATAATGCCAATAAATACAACTTGACTAGGAAATAGAATCTAATATCAACTAAACTAAAAAATACCAAAAACAAATCTGTGGAAAATTAATTGCAATTTTTATAATGGGCATGATTGTAGGAGTTAATCTAGGAGTTAATTTAGGAATTAATTGGGAGAAAACTTAGGAGATAATTTATATTTCTTTCTTATACATATGTACAACTAGTATTGTTCAATGATATGAAAGAAAATAGCATCACTTTATCCAATCTGCACTATGGTATCAGGGCATTTCTTGGCTGGTTTTTTTTTTCTTTTTTTGGATCAATTCCAGGGTTTCTTCACTAGGTTCAACTATTTTAGACCAGTTCCGTCTCTAATCAGTTGTTATTAGATCTGTCCAACTTGTCTTTGGGTCAATCAGGTTCTTTTTTTTTTTTTCCTTTGGACATCATGAGTGAGTTACACTTTTCTAATGTTTTTCCCTGCTCCTTAGCTCTCGAATAGGGACTCTTTCTACCTCTTCGAATGTTTCTTACATTTCAAATTATCCATAGATTTAGGAGCCACAAATCATATGACAAGTCACTCCAATTTATTTACTTCTCGTACGCCTTGCTCGGGCAGAAAAAAGGTAAAAATTGCCGACAGTTATTTGTCATTCATTGCTAGAAAAGGAAGCATTCATATTTTAGAAAATCTTCCCCGTAATTCTATTTTACATGTTCCTAAACTTTCCTGTAATCTTCTTTCAGTTAGCAATATTACCAAAGATCTTGATTGCATAGCTTCGTTCTTCCCTTCCTACTATGAATTTCAAGATATATGTGCGGGAAAGGCGATGGCATTGGTAAGGAGATTGATGGACTCTACTACTTTGACAGTGAACCTGTTAGTTTAGGTAATTTATCTTTTACAAACTTGAGTTCTTCAAATGCAAATTCTAATCAAGAGATTAAACTTTGGCATGAAAGATTAGGTGATCCAAATTTCCCATGTTTGAAAAAGTTGTTTCCTAATTTGTTTGAGAACAAATGCCCCAATAACTTGCAATGTGAAGTGTGTAAATTATCCAAACATCATCGAGTTCATTTTGCTAGCACAAAAATATAAAGCATGAGCATAGTGATATTTGGCGTCCTTCACGTGTCAACAATATTTCTGTGGCTAGAAGGTTCATTATCTGTATTGACGATCATACTCGTGTTACTTGCGTCTATTTACTAAAACAAAAATCTGAGCTACAAAACTATTTCAAAATTTCCATCAAATGATTAAGACCCAAGCCAATCTTCAAATTCTTGGAACTAATAACGGGAGAGAGTACTATTCCTCAATACTTGATTCTTACTTGAGAGATCAAGGGATTGTTCATCATAGTTCTTGCGTGAATACACTCTAATAGAATGGGGTTGTTGAGAGAAAAATAGACATCTCCCTGAGGTAGCTAGAGCTTTACTGTTTATCATGAGGGTTCCTAAAAATTTTTGGGGTGAAGCCATTCTTACCATTGCCTATCTTATCAATAGAATGCCATCTAGGGTCTTGAATTTTAAAACCCCACTTGACAAACTTAAAAACTCATATCCTTTATCAACACTTTTTTGTTCCCCTTACCCTAAGTATTCTGTTTGTCATTTGTCCAGATTAATATCATATTCAAGGAAAATTTAATCCAAGTGCTCTTAGGTGTGTTTTTTTTTTGGGTATTCTTTGACCCAAAAAGGTTGCAAGTGTTATTATTCCCCTACTCAAAAATTTTTTATGTCCACGGATGTTACTTCCTTTGAGCAATTTTTTTTTTTTTTTACCAAAACAACTCTTCATGGGGATAGTGAACATGATAAAGTTCAGTTTTGGTCTACTTATGACCTTAATGTGAGATGACTTTTCTTTTCCTTCTCCAATTATTGTTCCAAATGTCCAAGAGTCTTCTTTTCCTTCCCCAAATATTGCTCCAAATGTCTAGGAGTCTTCTTTTCCTTGTGTTCCTAAGAATTCTAATGTTCTTGAATCTTTTGAATTGTCTGAACCTTCATCCCAAAGTCTTGATAATGAGGTTCATCCTTCTTCCTTAGAGAATTCTTAACCTTTGCCTTCACTTCTTTTCCACTTGAGTGTGTACAAGATAAAAATTGTAAACTGAAAGTTTACTCAATAAGGAATAAGACTTAACCTCCTCAACTTCACCAATCATCGAAACCGAGTGCTGAAAATCCAAAGAGCACAGGTAATTCTTTTTTTCCTAGTCTTTCTAAACATCTTAATTAAATTGAATTTTCTGACCTTGATCTTCCTATCGCTCATAGAAAAGGTGTTAGATCTTGTATTTTGCATCCCATTTCAAATTTTGCATCTTACCAGAGACTATCTCCTTTATTTAAAGCCTTTGCCACTAATCTGTTATCTTGTGATTCTATTCCAAGAAACATATAGAAAGCACTTATAGCCCCAAAATGGAAACAAGTTGTTCATGAAGAAAAAAGAGCACTACAAAAGAATGAGACATGGCAATTGGTTAATTTTCCACCCGAAAGGAAACCAATGGGATGCAAATGGGTTTTTACTGTGAAACATAAAGCTAATAGGACAATTGAAAGATATAAGGCAAGGGTTGTGGTAAAAGGATTCACAGAACTTATGGAATTGACCATTGCTCCAATAGCAAAGATGAATTCAGTTAGAGTCCTTTCCCTTGCAGCTAATCTAGATTGGTGTCTTGAACAACTTGATGTGAAAAATGCCTTCCTTCATGAAGATTTAGAGGAAGAGGTGTACATGAAGTTAAACCCTTGGATTTGAAGACACCTTTTGGTAGAAACAAAGTATGCAAATTGATGAAGTCCTTCCACAAACTAAAATAGCCATCTCAAGCTTGGTTTGAAAAATTTACTAAAGCATTTTGAAAATGTGATTTTACTCAGAGCTAAGCTGATCCCACTATGTTCTTCAAACACACTAGAGATGAGAAAATTGTTGTCCTAATTGTCTACGTCAATGATATCATCCTTACTAGAAATGATGTTAATAACAAAAGAAGACTCAAAGAAATATTGACCAAAGATTTGGAGACTTTGAGGTATTTTTTGGGAATTGAGCTAGCAAGATCAAGAAAAGCAATATTTCTTTCTCAAAGGAAGTATGATGGGGAACTCGTAACAAAAACAAAACAAAACAAAACTCAAAGAACATACTCAAACACACGTTCAATCAACACTCAACCAACAATCTATCTAAATGATTCTTTAATTTATTAAAATAATCAATGTCTGCTAAAATAATAATAAAATCCTATATTTATTCTAATATAACCCTATTAGAATTTAAGTCAAATTAGGAAAAATCTCTATTTGAGTCAAAATCCTTAAATTAATAATTTTTCAAGTCAAAGAAACCCTAATTAATCAAATAACTGAAAAAACAAAAATAACCCTAATAACAAAATAAACCATGCTACATCAAAGTAAGTGCTAAATACGCCAATCGATCCTAACCACAACTCGAGACCTGTTGTCAAAAGTGATTCAATTGACAGAGGTCGATACCAAATTTGGTAGGTAAATTGATATACTTATCCCATACTAGACCCGATATTGCATTTCTAGTAAGGGTAGTAAGTCAATTTATGCATTATCCTTGTGAAGTTCATGTAGAAGCCATTCTAAAAATTTTATGGTACTCGAAAAGCTCTTTTGGGAAAGGTCTACTCTCAAAAAATTATCATATTCAGGTAGAAGTTTTTACAAATGCAAATTGGGCTAGTTCAATAAGTGATAGAAGGTCAACATTTGGTTATTGCACATATGTTGGAGGCAAACTGGTTACTTAAGAGGAGTAAGAAACAACTTGTCGTGGCTAGATCAAGTGCAGAAGCCAAGTTCAGGGCTATGGCCTAAGGAATATGTAAGTTAATATGGTTAAAGACTCTACTAAAGGAATTACAAGTTGCTTAGACATACACAATAAAGCTCTATTGTGACAAGACTACAATCAATATTGCTCATGATTTAGTTCAACATGATAGGACCAAACATGTTGCAGTTGATAGACATTCTATCAAAGAGAATTGAAAGTGGTCAGGTTTGTATTCCGTTTGTTCCTAGTAGAGAACAATTTGTTGATGTTTTTACCAAAGGACTGCCAAGACCTACCTTTCTATTGTGTGTTAGCAAGCTAGGGATGATAGATATCTTAAAACCAGCTTGAGGGGGAGTGTGGAAAATTAGTTGTAATTTGTATAATTAGCAAGCTAGGGATGATAGATATCTTTATAGTTATGGAAGATGGACACGTCAAGCTTTGATTTGCCACTAGCTTAGTTCTGTTTGGCCTTGAAATTAATTTTTGGTGAATTTCCTAAGATAGTAAAAACTGAATTTCTGTTATCTACTCGAACCACCTATATACTTTTGAAAAACTATACCAACTGGATAGTGATCTTAAAAAACAGATATTTTTACCTTATAATAGACTTAATGACCTTTCTTTTCTAAGTTGTATTATTTCAATAGCATTTTTATACATTTTGTAAGAATTTTCCAAAACTTGTTGGAATCCTAAAATTTTACATTTTTTATAGATTGCTCTTGATATTTTGAGAAAAATGCATCCGATGGAAAATTGTTTTGCTAATCCAACAATTTAGTCTTATTCCGCACTTAGCAAGCTTTCAATTCCAAGTGGTTTTCATTCAAATTGGGTTTTTGTGCAACCCATGACAATTTTTTGAAGTTGTCATTAGCTCATTGAAATTATCTATATCCACTTGGGAATTATGTTTGCTTGTAGGACTTGAGATAAGTGAGTCGCGTGGTATTATGTGTGCCTTTGTTGTCATTAGCTCATTGAAATTATCTATATCCACTTGGGAATTATGTTTGCTTGTAAGACTTGAGATAAGTGAGTCGAGTGGTATTATGTGTGCCTTTACCCAAGGATTAAGAATGATAATTTGGATTGTGTTAGATTTGTACTGTGTTAATGTGCATGCACCAACTCAATAGTCTAGAAGGAATACCGTTTACTTGCGCTCTTTTGGATTGAGTGACATCATGGGCTATAGATAGCTGTTGGAGCTTGTGGTCAACCACTTAGATGTGGGCCCAAGGGTAACATGAACTTGTTAGTCCTAATGTTGGGCCTTGGATTGGTCGTTGTGATGTTGACTCGAGGAAAATGCTAGGCGGTGGAATTGATTATCATTAGCATACTTGTATATTTGTCATTGGATTCTGCATGTTTGATTTATTTTTTTGTTAATCGATGAGTTGATGTGATTAAATTGTGCATGAATGATAACTAGTTTACGTGGCTTGTGATTTTGAGTTGATAGATAAATTGTGTATGTGTGTGTCCCATCCCAAGGACAAAATTGAAATGAAAGTGGATGTGTTAGACCTTGTTGCGAACCACTTAGATATGCGCTCAAGGAAAAAACTAGAATGTGTAGCGGGTTGTTATGTCAATTATGATATTTTGGCACATGCGTAATCTATGACTTATGTAGTTTGAGATGTTGGTTAATGGATATGTGCAATATAAGGGCGCAAAGATGATGAACAATTTGTGTGGATGTCATGTAGGTTACTTAATGTGTATTATGCAAGGATGCATGGATAGTAAACAACTTGTGCAGCACGTGATATTGGTTAATGGATGTGTGACATATTGGTGAATGGATAATAACTAATTACATGTGATAAATGATATCGGTTGTTGAATATGCATGACACTTTGGTGCAGTTGTAGCGGTTGATTTGCATGGCATATGAAATTGGCTAATAGAGTTGTACGACATATCAGTGCAAGGGTTGTGATTGGTATGCATGACATATGATATTGATTAATGGAGATGCATGATACATTGGTGTTGGACCTCGGATGGGTCATTGTGATACGAATCCAAGGGAAACATAAACATGAAAAATTATTGATGTTGGACCTTGGATGGGCCGCCGTGGCATAGATCCAAGGGATACACGAGAATAGAATTTCTAGTGTCAGGCGTTGGATGAGCCATTTTGATATGAATCCAAAGAAAACACTTGATTATGGAATTTAGTTATTAAGTATTTATTGATATAGTTGTGCATAAAAGGGAAATGTCTTATGTCGGGTTTTCATTTTCGGTTAATTAATAATCCTAGAAGGCTAAAACATAGGTGTTTGAATGTAAATGATTGATGTATTTTGGAATGGTGGATAATGGATTAGTATTTGAATGCAAATGAATTATGTGTTTTATAGTGTTGGATATTAGATATGCCTTATACGTTAGTGCAGGAATAATGAATGATATGTATGACAAATACTTTTTGGTTAATAGGATTAATGTTTGACTAGTTTGAATGTGTGACAATTATTGTATTTTTTTAATGGTGGAAGCTTATGGATGATGGAGAGTGATGAAATTAACTGCTAGATTTGGTATTTATGGAATTTGCAAATAACAAAAGATAAAGAGTAAAAGAAGGTAGAATATAATAGAGAAAATTTGAGGAAGAAGTAGAGTGAAATTAAGGAAGAAACTAATCTTTTATTTAAAAGATCAAAAATCCGATTTTGACAATCTAAGAAATATAATAACTAGATACTTATTTATAGTGCCAATAAACACAACTTGACTAGGAAAAATTTCTATTAAGAAATAGAATCTAATCCCAACTAAATTAGAAAATACCAAAAATAAATCTTAAATAAAATGTAAAGTTGTTAATTAAGAAAATAACTCAAAATTAGGATTTCTTCCAGTTTAGGAAGTAAAATCCCTAAAATCAAATAGAAAACCCTAATTTTATTCTAATGCATCATACATCAATTAGTAGCAACTTGACACTTCTAAATTTAACACAAACAACTAATATGTTTATAAGTTATTAATTATTTTACTCCATTTGGAGCATTTATCATGTCCTCGAAAATTTCAAATGTGAACTAAAGCTCTATCAAAATATGGTCCTACATAATTTAGAAGAGAAAATTGTTCTTAGTAAGATTGACAAGTTAGTGCATCAAAAAAGGTGTAGTCATGACTGGCTTACTCTTTTTTTTTTTTTCCCTCTTTTGTCCTTCATTGGTTAGAAGCCAAGTTATTTATTACTAAATATAAGCTTTAATGGATCATTCAATATTTGGAAACTATACTATTTACCTCATGCAGCAAGACCTGCTTCATTGCCAAGGCAAGTTGATGATGACCTGATCTATAGCCCTGTTAAGTCCAAGAAAACAATTCAGACAAAGATGAAAAAACAATTGAGTAAATATGCAAGCTGCGAAATGTGAAGAACATTTCAAACCTTGAAATTAATGAAGTCATTTATAGGTGGATCGAAAGAAAGTGCTGAGCCATCAGGAGCTGCTTCTCGTCCCAAGTTATTGGGCATAGGATCAGACTTCACATTCCTGTATTTTATAGAATAGGATACCATAGCACTAACCAGTTGAGCCAGATCATTCTTCTCTTTTTCTGATGGTAAGTGCAATGCCGCCTAATAAAAGACACCATATCTTACTGACGCCACAGATATATGTCAAAGCAATCTACCATCTTTAAAAAGTTTTTTTTCTATAAAAGATAAATAATATTATGACAGGGGACTGTCACTAACAAAACAATAATATCTATAAAAGAAAGGAGAGAGAAAATAGGGAAGACATTGAGGAGGAAACTAGACTGAAATTTGGGGAAGAACAAATCTTGATTCTCAATAATCAATCATAACAAGCTTAAGAAATCGAATAACTGAAACACTTTATCTATACTAGTCTAACCCTAACACAAATAGGAAAATAAAATTATATCAAATTAGGAATTTGAGTTGATTAGGAAAAGTCAAAATCCCTAATTAAGTCAAGTTCCTATATAATAAATTCCCAAATTAATTAAATCCTAAAATAAGAAAAGATAAAAAATGACCCTAATATATATTATGCACGTCCGACATCATATTATGAAACATGAAAAGGAAAAATTACCAGGACATTTGCATAGGGGCCAAAAAATACCAAAGTACTTGCTATTGGAATCAAAACCATTTTGGGGTCTGCTTCTTTCTCTCTCTCTCTCCCTCCTTTTTTTTTTTTTTTTCCTTTCTCATTGCACATAGCTTTTACATTGGAACGTTGAAGGCTTAAACACACAAGAATTGTAGCAAGACAATGTCTATTGAATATATGGCATCATAAGGATCTATGCACACATATTAAACATAGACATAGGGCTAGTGAGGAAACAGAGAAAGAAAAGCAAATAAATTGAAGTTCCTTAAATCCATATGATTCCTATAATCTCCTACATCAGTTGTAGCCTGTTCCCTATCTTGTTCTTTTATCCAACTTCTCTTCTTTTTCATTCATCTTAAATCTATTATTTTAGGCTTCAATTTTTTCTCCAAAATATGTAAAATCAAAAACAGCTCAATTCACACCAGCCAGGAAACTATATTTATATCCCAAAACCTGGTTCGGAAGGATTGAACATATGAACCAGTAACAATATATCAAGCTGAAATTTTATGAACCATCAAATATTGACATGCAGCACAGAAAAATAAATGAACACGTACCCGCCTTTTTTTCCCATTACTCTCATCTTTAAAATTAATTGAAATACCAGCATTCAAAACAAAGGAAAAAGAAATAGAAGTGCAAGAAAACAAAAAATAAAACCTAAATAAATGTAAGTAATTACCGGTCTTAGAGTTGGTGGTGACAGAATATGTAATAAAAAAGAAACCGAGTTTTCTACAAATGACCTCGTTGACAAGTGTCTTGAAATGAAAGGTGGAATTTTGCAGTGCCAAGAGTTGAAAATCTCCCTCTTTTCCATCAATGTTGTTCGGTATCTGAACATTATGTATAAGACGCAGAACAGTATGCAAAAGTGTCCTCAAAAATTGTCATCAAGTTTTTTTGGACTCAGAGATAGATTTAAAAATACCTTTGATAAGACTTTGGCCACTCGATATTTGCTTTCTGAATTTGTGCTACTAAGCTATGTATGGAAATTGCAAGATGTGGTTGATAAACTGCAGAAGACAGCAAAAGCTCTAAAGATGTAAAAATAAACTATCATTAAAATTAAAAAGTAAATCTTAAAGAACAGTACAAAAGTACATTATACATCATTACCATTTAGGGACATTTGTTGTGTACGCATAATATATTGGTGCACCAAATCAGAAACACCAAGGCAATTTAAGCACTTGACCTTCAAATAGAGTGTATTGTCAAAAATCTTGTTGCAAAGGTAGCATTAGCCCATGGAAATGCTCAATAGTTTAATAGTTATGTAAAATAGCCATCAATAACAGAATATAATGAACACTTACTGTCTTTTGCATCACTGGATCATGATATTGAAGCTGTAAAATGTTTTCATGGATCCCATCCAAAATCACATCATAATCACCACTGGACATGCTCAATTCAAGTTAGAAACCAATTTAAACAGAATAAGAGCAACATATTGTGTTAATGGAATTTGCTACCCACCGGTTAGATATGAGAGAGTGCAAAAAGTTGAATTCATTGGATGTACTGCCACAGCTATCAATAGATTTTTTCAACTGCTTCATTTTTTGCTTATGGAAAATCTAGAAAGAGTAGCATCCTTGAAAATAAGATGCTGGAAATAAATCATAAAGCAACTAGAACGAACATTTATGTAATTTACTGCAGTATATTACCTCTTTCCAGATATCGAAAGCACTTCTTGACATGTCCTTTCGACCAACCAGTTGTGAACTGATCCCCAACTAAGAACCAACAGAACACATTAGCACTAGCCACTTCGAAATAAAGAAAGGGAAGAAGTGACACTGATAGAAAAGCTTAATTTTCATGGATTTACATCACTGTAAATGGAATCAAGGATGGCGGCTCAAGAGTTCTTAAAACCCATTTAGAGTTCAGGATTATTAGGCAAACCAGCGAAGTGAAAAGATTTAAACATGTACTCCTTTCTCCTTCATTTTAACTTCATGGAAGCCTAGTTTTATGAAGGATATAAAATTCAAATGCCCTTATAAAACTTACCATACTCTCTATTAAAATCAACTGGAAATGGAGAAAAAAGTCATCAAGTGAATTGCTTTCATTAATCCTTTTAATAAATTTTGTAGACATTACAAAACACTCAAGACCCACTATTTTAAATAGTTAAAACAAATTATTGCAACCCAGAGAGTTCAGTTGAGTGGTTAAGACCTTTAGCTTCAACCAAGGGGTTAGAAATTCGACTCTCCTAGGCCCCCCTACTTGGGAAATTATATCTTAGAAGTTTCCAGACTACCAAGGTTTTATAGTTTTTGGAGGTAGCCCCTAGTTTAAGACATAGCGAACACATAAAATAGATCAAAAAGTGACCATTTGCTCCATTTTTGGTTGTCAGATAACTTTGCAAAACTGTTTCCAACCATTGCAAGCAAGCACTTCCATGGTCTCCCAAGCTTTACCTTTTCTCCTTTATTGAAATTAGGGATTTAAAAAATCCTTGGTTAAAAAAACAAACAAAAAGAAACAAACAAAAAATGCCCCTACCTTTCTTATAAGTCCACTAAGTTCCTTACAGTGAAATACTATTGGAATCCTATAACCTTTAATATCCAAAGTATGTAAGGCCTGAGGGAATTGAACCCCTGACCATATGGATCCACAACTTTTACTATATGGGATGTAGGATAGGAATATTTCAATTTAGGATTATTAGGGTTATTTTTTTCATATGTTTATTTTAGAGTTTAATTAAATTAGGACTTTAATATCTAGGGATTTTGACTCAAATAGGGATTTTGACCTCTCCTAATTTGACTCAAATTCCAACATGTTTCGACTAATATAAATTCAATGTCTTAGTTATTTGAATTCTAAGGGTTGTTATGAATTGATTATTGAGAATAAAAAATTGTTTTTCCCTAGTCGGTGTTTGGCCCATTGCTGAGAGAATGTTGATTGAGTGTTGAGTAGGTGATTGTTTGAGTTTACTGTTGATTGTTCTTGGTGTTTGTTTGTGTTGTTACGAGTTCCAGTCAAATTGGCATCAGAGCCTAACTTTGTTTCCGCAAAATCATCCTTAATTTCATAAAATCATCCAAACCCAGCCACTGTTCATCACCGGATTTACTATTCATCAACGACAACTAGCGAATCACCCATCATTGACTACACCAAATCGTAGATTAGGCCACCCCCATCATTCTTCCCTTCATCGCCATCACCAGAATTCCACTGAAAACCCTCAAAATGCCCAAAAAGCAGTTCATCGCCGTCAAAATGCCCAAAAAGCAGTTCATCGCCGTCATTGTTCACTATAACCGACCAGCGAGTGGCATCTCACCTCCACCATCAAGTCATAGATCGGCCCCTTCCCATCAACTTTTCCTTCTTAGCTGACTGCTATGGAAGCCACCACACAAACCACCACAAACCATCGTGGCTGACACCACCCATCGAAAAAGCTTCACCACTCGCTGATTTGCTACCTGGAGATTTGGCCATCATCGTCCAGTCACTGAAAGCCTCCACATGGTCCTCCACTCGCAATTGCTTGGATGTTAAGCCCCCCAGACCTTCTGATTTTTGCAGTTTAGTCTCAATGGCTTGTTGGGCTTATCAAAGCAACTATGAATGAGAGAAACATGAGATTGCCTTCATTAAATGCTTAAATTTTTATGGGCTTCGCTGTCATCTTTATGTGAAAATTATTCTTCCTTACTTCCATTCTTAATATCTTAAACTGTACACATGTTGAAGATCTCAAGGTTGAAAAGCATCTTATTGAAGTTATTCCCATGGTTGAAGAAGATTCTCTTGTGATTCCTAGACCATCTCATAAAGAAAACTCTTTTGACTCCTAAACCAATTCAAGAAGTTATCTCCAAGTCCAACATTGATGTTGATTTCATAGGTGTGAATTATGTGTTGGATAAATGCTTAAACCAAGGCATGCTTGTCTCTATTTTGAAGTCTACTATGATGTTGATTGCTTCTCCACCAACATTGATGTCCATCAATGCAACATTGCCTAGTTTTCAACCGCTAGTATCTATATTTTTGGACTATCGTGAATTGTAGACTTGGATCGATAACGTTCCTATGTTTGTGCAAGATAAGACTTGGTGCTTTATCATGTTTTGGCAACATCCGTCTTGAGCAACTCGCTGCAAGTCAAGTTTCTCAAGCGGGGGAGATTGATGTAGGATAGGAATATTTTAATTTAGGATTATTGAGGTTATTTCTGTCATATGTTCATTTTAGAATTTAATTGAATTAGGACTTTAATATCTAGGGATTTTGACTCAATTAGAGATTATGACTTTCTCCTAATTTGATTCAAATTCCAATATGTTTCGACTAGTATAAATTCAGTGTCTTACTTATTTGAATTTTGAGGCTTTTTATGAATTGATTATTGAGAATAAAGAATTGTTTTCCCCTAGTTGGTGTTTGGCTTATTGGTGAGATTGTTGATTGAGTGTTGAGTGGGTGATTGTTTGAGTTTGCTGTTGATTGCTTTTGGTGTTTGTTTTATTATGGGTTCCCCGTCAATATGTTTACTAATGGATCCTACAACCTTACTGACCACAAAACCTGTGAAATATAATAACTCTATAGGTTTTAAAACCTTGACTAATCAACACAACTCTAGTCTAAACAAGGATATGATTTAGATTCATATGTGTTGACAGAATGATCAAGACAATATACTCACCACATTAAGAGTTTCCTTCTTCTTGTTTAGGAACTGCAGAGTGTTTAAGCATGAGCGTATATCACATTCTGTTAAGTTAAAATTAAGACAAAAGAAAAAAGGGTTAAGTTAAAAAAAATCAAAATTGGCAAAGCAAATTAATAGATAATTGATTTACCAAGGCAGTCATTACATTTGGGTTCTAAAAGGTATATTACTTCAAAACAAAAGTGACATAGCATAGCCATGCTTCATCAAATAAGACAATAAAAAATCTAAACAATTCCAAAAGGGGACATCGCTCACCAGTGTACTCTGCAAGGGCTACAAGTGCAATAGAACTCGTTTTCATACCCTCCTTGTTACATATATATTTGAGCCTATAATAACCAATTTCCACAAATATTAGTTTATAAAAAATATGGCATGTCAAAACAAATAGAGATGGGTACCAAGAAATTCCAAGCAGACATGAACTACATACAATAAAATGCGAAGCAATTCTTCCAAAGTCATCATTATCCCTATTGATGTTATGTGTAAAGAAAGTTTAGAAAGCATTGACCACTTGTTTCTTCACTGCCCATTAGCTTTGGGTTTGTGGCTCAAATTAATTCAGGCAGCTAAAGTTTTTTGGCTCATTCCCACTTCCTGTAAATCATTCTTCTTAGATTTCTTGGATGCTTTTGGCAGATGTAGAAAAGCTGAAGTACTGTAGACGTGTGCTGTCATGACTGATATTCATTTTTTGTGTGATAAAGTTCAGCTTTTAGCTTCTCTTTGGGTTTCAATGACAGAAAAGTTTCATCATACATCTTTTTTATTTATTTGAATTGGGAGGGAGTTTTGGGTATTACATGCTGATTTTGGGTGGTTTTAGGTTCCCAATTGTATAGGACTGATTGAATATCTTGTGTATAGTTTTGTCTGTTATTCAGGCTAGTTCTGCTTTTTTTGGATTGCTTGTCCTTTTTTGCATAGTTTTTCTTCTAACACAATTCATAGTTTCTTATATAAAAAATAAATAAAAATTTAAAAAAAGGTTCTAATACAAAACATGACAATTTCTGTCCCATACAAGATCACCTTTCAAAATTTAAAGTCAACCAAACTGTTGCCATCAGTTTTTGCTTCCTAAACTATAGACATTTGTCAAAATCTTGTGTGTTGGAAACTTAGAATTTGTACCATATGGCATGAGCTTATGAGTTGTTTACATCCTTAGATTTGCATACGAATTAAGAGTGATATAATCAAATGCCACTCAAATATAATGGGCTTGTTTGTTTGTGTATTCCAAAAACCGTGTTCAGAAAAAGCAAATTTACCAATACAATTAAATCAATATCAACCACATATCATTTTCAAAATGCAAAAAAATTTAAAACCAACCACACGTTCTTACTAAATTTTGAAAACAAAAACTCAAGATACATAAACAAACACCTCCCAAGTGTTTCCACATATGATATATTAATTAGATGTTTGGATACATATACCCACACAACTATATTCTCCCCCAAGTTTCCATGCCATAAGAAAAGAAAATTTATTGACATAGCAATAAAGAAATAAACAAGTGAGATAAGCTCTATTGACATAGCAATTCATGTAGTGCTTTCGCAATCACCAAAGAAGCTGGAAGAAGCATCAGATTTCCACTCAGTTGCAGGGAGCCCTTATTAGATTGCAAGCACTAGTCCAAGTGCGACTTCACATAGTAAATATATGTCTACGGCTTGTTTTCCTAGAATTGTAGCAGCAAGAATGATTACATGCCGCATTAGGTTCAATCTTAATGTCTGAATCACAAGTTCTCATAATGAAATTTTATGAACGATCTTATTGTAAAGGGTATACGATTAGCACTATACAAATTATTTTGTCTTAAACTTTTGCATTACATTCAGCAATACGGAAATCATAGCATTTATTAGCTACCAACTGCCATTATCTGTACTATTAAGTTTCCAAGCCCACAAATTAAAAGTAGTGCAGAAAATTATGTTGGTTATTTAACATCAAAGCACATGTGAACAGAGTTGTGATGACAGTAACTAAGCAACAATACTGCTAGCCAAAAATCACCTGCTTACCACACGACTCACTGTTGGTTGAATGAATATATGAACCCTGAAAGAGAAACAGAAACATTTCAATATACAATGACAGAAAATTTACAATCCAAATAAAGTTATCAAGTTTGTGTGAACTACAGTGATATCCATGGATATCAGGAAAAAACATATTGCTCAAGAAGAGGACAAAAAACAATAGATAACCATGCACAAAAGGCATAAACAAAGCTACTGTCTAAGTCTAGTCGTATTTGCTTGTTGTTGTTGCTACTACAAGTATCATACAAGAAAATGATATTGATATAAAGATGCCCAATAAAAATGAAAAATGCTACCAAAAAATAAAATAAAAAATACTACAAAATTTTCTTCCTAATATTTTTTTTAATTATCCATTCCCTTACTTATCAAATAAGTATTAAGTTCAAATCTCTGAAGCAAAACTTAAAAACTTCTAACCACATTAAGGAATTAGAAACACAATAGGATATCCTCACTGATTGCTCTTCTTTACAAAGAATTTCCTTCCATATATGAGAATGATTTTGTATTCTGCATGTCCACATTTGTGTCTGTTATAACTTAACTGATTGTAAAACACTTACTTTGCTATCTGACGCAACTGTCGCAAGGCAGGTGCATACAGGTCATTACATATGCAAATTACCTAATCAGACAGCATATTGTTATGATTCACAGGTAAAAAATAGATCAATTATACATCAATTATGAACATTTCAAACTCACAGGTCTTAGCAGTGTTGCAGTTTTATGCGCCTTTTTTGAAGAGACCCTTCCTGATTGCTCTTCTTTAGGAACATTCTCCTTCCAAACATGAGGCTTCCTTTCAGTAGAAACCTAGAAGGAAAACTATTCACTGAATTATCTATTAATCACACAAAATACCGATGTGGTATTTTCCAATTGATGTGCAAAATTAATGCTCTAAAACCAAAAAACATTTACCGCAAAATTTAAAGGAAAACAACCCCACTTCAAAAGCTAATGAAGATAAAATATGCTAGAAGATGTGTAGTTATATTCTTTGATAGTACAGTTGGATATCAACTCATAGTAGAGTTGACACAGGTCAGTCATGCAAAGGAAGCTGCCTTATATGAGTTTGCTCTTTCATAGTGTCTTTTGTGCAAAGAAAGTTCAGAGACAACATATCACTCATTCCACACTTCAGTCTTGTGGGCTAAACCCCCAAAAGAAGTAAACAGGTAATCCATGTTATTTATAGCGGTATGCTAATGCAAAATGTGTATGTCATTGGTAAAGTAGACAAAGCGAAAGGCCTGGGGAAATAGGCTGTTTTAGCTCTACTTGGGGTGATTGGAAAGAATGAAATGACCACATTTTTTAAGGTAAAAAGCGGAAAAAAAGATTGCAGCCAATGTGGTAGGATCTATTTCCTAGCATCTCTATGAGCATCATTTCTTAAGGAATTCCAAGACTCCTTCCTCCTTTCAATCCATCTTAACTGGGAATCGGGTTGTTAGCTGGTTATCTTTTCCGGGGTGCCAGGCGCCAGGGATTAAGGTTTTTATCCCTCCAGAGATATCAATTATGCACTTCAGAATCCAACTATCCATTCTAAATCTTCTTCTGTCATACCATGTGGAGCTAATTGAAGCCTGGTTTAGGTTGTGAAGCAAGTAAATCATTTTTTAGGTGTACCTTAGATAATTTTCTAATGAAAATCTCACATAGAATGAAAGCAGAAAAATATAGAAGATTAGAATTTTTAGACAAATTTTAAAGGGGAAAACAATCTTTATTTCTCAATCTAAGTAGAGCCCAAATAACAATGATAATTAAGGCCCACGTTTATAATGACCATAGTCAAAATTGGTAAAGGAAATTACAATCAATAAGGAAACGAAAATCCAACTTAACAGGAACATATAGTCCTACTTAAACAAGGACAGAAAAGAAAGAAATAAATCCAAGAAAAAGAAAAATATATCTTAGGAAAATAAGAAAACAAGATAAACTCTACTTAATTTTCACTAACAGGAACCTTAAGAAACAATGTTTAGCATAACAATTTGGTACACATTTTTTCACGTCTAGGTTTGTTAAGATATAGTCTGATCGTGTTAGTGTGATAATGAAAGTACAAGAAACCAGTTAATCCATCTACCAGGCAAAACACCTTTGTTGGAAAGATTACAGGAAAATTTGGGACTATGATTAAACACACACAATGAAATGAGTTCATTGCCCTTAGTACACTTCATAAAACAATAGGACATCAATAATGAAAAAAACAAATACCATCTTTAAAATAACCTCCACGGCACCCTTGCCATCACCAAGAGCTCCATCTATTTCATCAATCACCTACAGAGAATCACATAAGTGTTTTCTTTGATCCCATACTATAAAAACCAACAGCAGAAATTTGGACAATAAAACCAACCAAGCACTTAGGTCTGGAGTCAGCCATGACAGAATTCATCTGAACCACATCAAGGATTTTGGTTTCAATAGTTGACGATGACCGAACATCACTAGCATTAACCTAAACAAAAATGTTAGGTTAAATTTTAAATAAAATAAGTAAGCCTAAAGGGGAAATATAAGGCAAAAGGGGGAAAAAAGCAATAAGCATATTGGCGTAAATCCAGTATAAACTAAAGCTAAAAGAGATGCTATGTTGAGTGGTTATACCAATATCTTTGTTCATTATTGCTGCAACATTATTTATGTTCATTTGTGCAGAGACGCTTGGTAAATTACTATTTCTAATTATTATTGATAGTTCATTGGGTCTTTTATTAGTCTGAGTTAAATATTAATTTATGTAAGCTTAATCATGTGACATTTTTAATTCTTGGAGTTTTAAGAACTCTAATCATATTACAATAAGGGATTAATCTATAAATATCCATACATACAGGAATATTTCACAAGACTTGATTAATAGAATATTTATTTGGTTTACTATTGAGAAGCATGGATGTGTTTCTCTATCTTTCTTACAAAGCTTAAGATAATATTCATGTTAACATTTATGACACTGTTAACTTCAATACTCAACAACTAGTTACTTTAGAATTCTTGAAATTTCACCATCAAACAAGTTTCTTTTGAAAACCAAAAGTTAATCTCTTTCTACAAATCTAAAGTAAAAAAATTCCTAACCTGTAAATCAGTCCTACATTATCCTATATTGACACAAATATGAAATTAGACAAACCAATAACAGACAAGCAGAGATTGTTCCTTAACATAATTATCTCAGACAAAAAAAAAAAAAGGTGTGCTCAAGTACTAATTTCTGGGTGAGTTCATTAAGAAGTAGGGAAGAACCTCCACAACACGATAACCACAATGCTTAGCAGCCACATGAGCAAGCGTAGTCTTTCCAAGTCCTGGTGGACCACAAAGTAAAAGGATCTGCAATGACCACAAGAATCGGCAACTAATGAATTTCATTGTTGAAGGCTAACAAAGGAGAAATTTCAATGATTATATCACAAAATTCAAACTGTTAAATCTCTATATAGGAATTTAGGATTGTGTTCCTATTAGATACATATTTGATTCTCTCTTTCCTATTTTATTTTCCCTTATTGTACTATATATATGTACACCTCTTTACAGTGGAATACATACAAATTTTTTCCTAAATTCGTTTCTCCCTCTCTCTCTCAACATGGTATCAGAGCGTGGTTTTGATCCCCTCTTATACTATTTATCCTTTAATTTTTGTTCAACTCATAAACCCTAAACCTCCCACCACCATCAACTTATTTTATTCCAATTTCATCTTCCATCACCCCTTCAAAAAAATAAAAAAAAAAATACAGTTACTATTCATCGATATACTGTTCACCAGTGTTGCTGTTCACGACGAGTATTGTTCATCGAACTGTTACCAGAGCTACTGTTCACAAATGAGAACTGTTCACCGGAGTTACTGTTCACAGACAACAAATAATTTGGTTTTTTTCTTAAAAATTTTTTCCATGTGGTGGATCTATTTGAAAGAAAAATTGTGTTTGGGTTTTCATGGCTTCTCAACCGTCCTCTAATTCTCCTGGAGTTGGTGGTTCCATCACAGCCGTAAAATTGAATGATTCCAATTACAAGTTATAGGCAAAAACAGTAGCCAAATACTTGATTGGCCAAGGGAAACATAATTATCTTACACAAGATCCTCCATCGTCTTATTCAAAGGAGTATGCTAAATAGATTCAAGAAGACAATTTGATTACTACATGGTTGTGGAACAGTATGAAGCCATCACTTGCGGCAACTGTGATGTGGGTTGATGCTACCAAAGAGTTGTGGAATTCACTTCAAGACAGGTTTGGCGGATCTCAAAATGTCTCTCACATTTTTTATGTTTACTCTACTTTATTTTCTTGTCAGCAAGATGATAGAATGTTAAGTGAATATTTAGGAGAAATCAAAAGATTAATGGGTGAGCTTAACTCTTATCATCCTGTTATTACTGATGTTGAGACATTACGTAAACAACGTGAAGAATTATTTGTTGTCAAGTTCCTGTCTAGCTTAAATCCTGTTTATGAAAGTGCTAAGAATAGTATCTTGACTGAGAAAGATCTCTCAAGTCTTAAAACTGTATATGCTCGACTCCAACGGTTACCCACCTCTCAACATAATTAGGAAACTTCTGCCTTAGTTGTGTCTGGTAGTCGAGGCAGAGGATCTTTTTCTGGACAGAGTAGAGGACGTGTTAGAGGTCGAGGTGGAAGAATTCCTTGTTCTCATTGTGGTAGACTTAATCATCCTTCAGAAAAGTGTTGGGATAAGTTTGGAAAACCTGAATGGGCAAATCAAAGCTCTGAGGAGCGTCTTTCCTTTGGTAATTCATCTAACTCTCATGCTCCACCTTCTACGCAATCTGCTCATAAATCTGCAGGTCAACCAGCCAGTGAGCCTTCCGCTTCCTTAGTCCAAACAGGTAGGTCCACTGTCTTATTTTCTTCTTCGTACCCACATCATTGGATTATAGACTATAGAGCCTCTTCTCACATGACTGGTAATGATTCTCTTTTTAGTTCATTTATCCCTTCTAACAAACAGTCATCAGTCGTTCTTGCTGATGGTTCTAAAACCCAAGTACAAGGGTCTGGAACCATTAGTACATCTAATTTTCATTTATCTTCGGTATTACATGTTCCTAAATTTTCTGTTAATCTTTTATCTGTTAGCCAGTTAACTAAGAATTTAAATTGCTCAGTCACCTTTTTTTCATCCTATTGTATTTTTCAAGATCTTGGTACGAGGAAGATGATTGGTGACGGGCATGAAAAGAATGGCGTTTATCACTTGTTTGAAGCACTTTCATCCTCTCATACAGCTCTTGCTTCTTCTCTTTCTCCAGAACAATCACATTATTGTTTAGGTCACCCTTCAAATAAATTGCTTCAACATATGGGTTTTTCTAGTCCAACTCAAATTGAATGTGAGTCTTGTCAGTTAGGTAAACATTCTCGTTTTTCGTTTCGTAGTCGAGTCAATAAAATTAGTGACCAACCGTTTGATTTGGTTCACTCAAATGTATCGGGTCCTTGTCGAGTTACCAACAGTCATGAGTTTAAATATTTTGTATCCTTTGTGGATAATCATTCTAGAGTTACTTGATTGTATCTGTTAAAAGATCGATCTGAGGTCCCTAGTATGTTTCAAATATTTTACAATGAAATAAAGACTCAGTTTGGTATTTCTATTAAAGTTTTACGTTCTGATAATGCTTTAGAATATACTTCTTCCTCATTATCTACTTTTTGTAGCACTAATGGGATCTTACATCAAACATCATGTGCTTACACCCCTCAGCAGAATGAAGTTGCTGAGCGAAAAAATAGACATTTGTTAGATATGACTCGAACTCTGTTATGTCATATGGAAGTCCCATCAAAATATTGGGGGGAAGCTTTACTTACCGCCTGTTACCTCATTAATCGGGTTCCTTCTTCTGTTCTTCATTTTCAGTCTCCGTACTCCATCTTATTTCCTAATCAACCTGCTTTTCCTCTTCCTCCTCGTATTTTTGGTTGTGTTTGTTTTATCCATCTTCATAGAGTTTCTGATAAACTGTCTCCTCGATCCACCAAATGTATTTTTCTTGGGTATTCTAGAACTCAGAAAGGTTACAAATGTCTTGACCCTTGCTCGGGAAAAACTTTTGTCAGTGCAGATGTCACCTTTTTTGAGTCCACACTATATTTTTCATCGAGTGGTTCTAGACTTGATACTGGTCTAATTGATCCTCTAATACTGGTGTCAGTTCTACCGTGTCCCTCTACTCCACCACTCCTAGTTTACTCTAGGCGAAAGCCACATCAATCCTGTACTACACAAGATGATTTACCGCTTACTGATCTGCCCATCACTCAAGCGTCTGCTTCTACTCCAGAACCGACTCCTCCAACAAATGAGTATTCCGATCTTGATCTCCCTATTGCTCTTCTCAAAGGTACTAGAAATTCTCAGAGATATCCTATCTCTCAGTTTGTCTCCTTTAATGTCTTATCATTGTCTGCTCGTTCTTTTGCTCTGAGTTTGTCTGTGGTTTCTATTCCTAAAAATTACCAGGAAGCTTTGGCTCATCCTGACTGAAGGAAAGCTATGGAAGATGAGATGTCAGCTCTCTGTGATCGTGGTACATAAGAGTTACAAAAATTACCAGACGATAAAGAAGTGGTCGGTTGTCGTTGAGTCTTTGTTATCAAATATCATCCTGATGGTACTATTGAACGCTTAAAAGGCCGTCTTGTTGCTAAAGGGTACACTCAAACTTATGGTGTTGACTATGTTGAGGCTTTTTCTCCCGTTGCCAGGCTCAATTCAATCCGCATTCTCATTTCTCTCACTGTGTTTTTTGGTTGGCCCCTCTTCCAGCTAGATGTCAAAAATGCCTTCTTGTATGGTGATTTACACGAGGAGGTTTATATGGAGCAACCACCTGGATTTGTTGCTAAGGGGGAGTTAACCACTTCTGTTTATAAGTTAAAGAAGGCTATTTTTGGTCTGAAGCAGTCACCTAGGGCCTGGTTTGAAAAATTGAGTGGCGTTTTGACTTCGATCAACTTCTCCCGTTGTCAATCTGATCACTCAGTGTTGGTTAAACATACAAGATCAGGTATTGTTATACTTGTGGTGTATGTAGATGATATCATTGTGACTGGGAGTGATTCTAATGGCATAGAAGAAGTTAAAAGACAGCTAAAGACACATTTTCAGACAAAAGATTTGGGACAACTCAGATACTTTCTTGGTATTGAAGTTTTAAGGAGTAAAGAAGGTATCATTTTGTCTCAGAGAAAGTATGTACAAGACTTACTTGATGAGACGGGTATGTTAGGATCTAAGCCAATAGAGACCCCTATGGATCCTAATATAATATTGGATGGTGATAGCAGTCCAGATTTTGAAGATAAGAAAAGATATAAAAGTCTTGTGGGAAAGTTGATTTATCTTACTGTCACTAGACCTGATATTACTTTTGCAGTAGGAGCAGTTAGTCAGTAGGAGCAGTTAGTCAGTATATGCAAAATCCAAAGAAGATCCATTGGGAGGCGGTATGTAGAATTTTTCATGAAAGAACTAAACACATTGAAGTTGATTGTCACTTTGTTCGTGAGGCTGTAATGAGTGGAGAGATTATCACTCCTTATGTTAAGTCTAAAGACCAAATTGGAGATCTTTTTACCAAGGCAGTTCATAAAGAAGTTTTTCTTCATCTATGTTCCAAGTTGGGCATCGAGATATCTATACTCCAACTTGAGGGGGAGTGTTAAATCTCTATATAGGAATTTAGGATTGTGTTCCTATTAGATACACATTTGATTCTCTCTTTCCTATTTTATTTTCCCTTATTGTACTATATATATTTACACCTCTTTACAGTGGAATACATACAAATTCGTTTCTCCCTCTCTCTCTCAACACAAACAATAAGTTTCAACTAGAAAATGTAGTCCTAGAGCTAATGAACACACAAATAATTACAACAATAGAAGCCATATATCATATGCAAGGCACACATGCACAATTATGAGGCTATCAATTTAAAGCTAGAATCTTATACCAGTCTGTTGGTTTTTCCAAAAACAAACTAGTAAACAGCTTATTGAAAAAGTTGAACAGGTGATTCGATAATCTATATCAAAGAGAAATAAGACAAAATAAGACAAAAAAACATGAAAAAATTACCACTTGGCCTAAAAGCCTTAAGGTTATAGATAATTTCCAACAATAGCATTTAAGTTCTAACACGTACCCTCACTTACACACACACATGGGCCAAGCACTTAACACAACTTATCATTTAACAGTTAACATGGAGCATTTCAAATCAAAAGCAACTTATTATTCCTGTTTAACAAAGACAAAAAGGGAATTCAAACACAAGATCACTTGATTAACTAGGTTTTGATATCATACTAGGTTACCATTTAACCTAAAAGCTTAAGCTTATAGGTAAAAGTCCAACAATAGCATTTTAGCTCTAACAATAAAATATTCCATATTTTTCCATTACATAGATGTCAGAAAGCTAAAGTAATTATGTTGGTACATTAGAGCTGCATTTCAATTATCTCTTTTGTTTAGCAAAGAAAATTAGATACTAAGAAAACTGTTTTCTTGTATCCTAGGATTTTGGGATTCAAAAAGTCTAATACCTAGACATATTGAAGTAGGACAAGTTAGGAATAAATTGGAGGCTTTTTTTTTTTAAAGGATTGTGAAAAAAAAAGAATTTTGAATATTATAAGGGATTTTAATTTCTTAAATTTGGATAAATACTAATGGATTTATCTTCCAAAATTAATGGTAATCTATTTTCATTTCAGTTTTGTTTTTGGTAGTTTCTAGTTGAATTAAGATTATATTTCTACTCCCTGATGGATATCTATTTCCTAGTCGAAATATGTTTTTAGGCCCAATATATAAGCGTTTTTAGTTATTTTATTTTTGAGACTTTGTTATTATTGATTTTCGATCTTTTGAATAAATGAGTATTTCTCCCTCAAATTTACTCTGTTGCTCCTCCCCTTTCTTGTATTTCTCCCCTTTATGATATACAAGATATGTGGCATGTCTTTGTCTAATGTGGGTGCCCTTATAGAGTAGGCTTGTATAAGGTGGGGATCAGAAAGAAACTAAATCTCAAGTAATACAGTTATGCAAAAAAGTAAAAAAATAATAATAAGAAGAAGAAGAATTAAATTGGAAGCATAAGCAAATTTTTGTCAAAACACTAAGTTGTGAGTTGATGGTTTAAATGCCGCATATGTTGCATGTCAACGACATTCTTGTCTGTCCCTCACTGTTTGTCCATAGATCTCATAAATACTCAAGCCTAATCATCTGAATCTCCATTTGCAACCAATGTCATACCTAGATCATCACCCCCTAAGAATCCCAGTACATCTTTTGCAGGCAAGATGACCAGAGCTTTCACACAAAACACTTAAAAAATTGGTTGTAAGAAATGTTTCAAAATATGTGATTCATGAAAAACAGCCTCCAATACACAGCAAAAATAAGAAAAGATGCTCAAATTTAAAGCGTCATTTTATATGATTCATAAAGAACTTTCACTATATAGAATAAATAAGAGTAATGACACCATTAGAGCCTATGTTGTTAGTTTTCTCCTTGAAAGATACAAACTACACAGAAATAGGCTTACTATTCACAATTTAGATCAAAAAATGCATGAAGTATGGACAATTAATTGATGTAATGAAGTATGTCAGAGGCACTACAAGATATTTATCCAACTGAAAAATATAAGGTTCAAACTTATCACTCGCCTTCTGCTCTGGGGGTCTAATGAGCCTTGTCTGCTTGTTCCATAAGTCCTGAATGCCTTTTGAATAACTATTTTCGGGCTCCAAATTACTAGAGTGTCTTAAACTTCCCTTAGTCCATCCATATCCTCTGTTCTTCCTTGGAAAAATAGAATCATTTAACTTTTGATGTTGAGCAACAGCAGAAGTGTGCCGTCTCAAAGCAGACAAAACCTCGTCAGATGTACTCCTAACTTCAGAGCCAAAAACACAAGAATCCCATTGTTTCAACCATAAGAGGACCTACAAATAAGACAACTACCAAACATTGAGCAATGACAACAAAAGCTAAAAGAAATTGCAAATGAAAACGATATTACAATATACCTCACGATTTGTCTGTTCATCACTGAGAAGCTCTGTAAATGAATTTGGAGCATATTTGTCCACCCAGAGCTGTTCGTGCATCATTGGTTTTTCAGGAAGGCTTACGTTACTCTGACCTTCAGAACTAGAATTCAAGGCCTTCAGAAGAAAAAGAAAGAATTGTAGAGAACGCTCTAATGCATCCAATGTATCAAAGAATAAATAAATAAATAAAAAACTACGACTCTTTAAGATAACAATTAACATAACACATCGAACCATAGGAAATTGATATGTGAATTCCAGTTTCAAATTTAAATCAGGCAGCGATTAATTTTACTTCAGCATTAACTAATGGTCAAACATTTCGTTCTCGTTCCTCCTGGGGTGTCTCCAACTGGAAGGAGCTTTCAGAAGCTGATGGACCGGTTTAGTGCTATCAAGCTATTGCTGTAGTTTGCTTCAGTATATGCACTTCACATTCAATAAATGACAAGATGACATATCAGAAGTATAGCTGACGCTATTTTTAACTACTTTGATAAAAAACAGCATCATCCATTGAAGCAAAACTTGAATAACAAACTGCAACATAAGGCATCAGCAAGATTACTTCATAGTCAGATTTAGCTCCCTCCTTTTATAGGACATAGTCAGATTTAGTATTGACTACACTACAAAAATATCTTCCATGGGTGATTCCACAAATTTCTTTTTTAAATCTGATTTCATTTCACCATAACCATGGTTTCAAAGATATCATTTTGACATGTCAAATAAACATCAACTCACCGTAGTGAAAGCCTCCTGCTCCATTTTCTGTAACAAGACATTAACCGGCTGAGAAATAAGACCTGGAATGGCCCCAACAAATAAGTAATTTGTAAAATGTTGTCAAATTAAATGAGTAATTAATTTGTAAAATTAATTAATTCAGAGAAGAACTTTCAAAATCCCTAGTAATTGTCTGTGCAATTTAAGTTGAATTTTTCAAAAGTCAATCATTTACCATTAGAATGAGATTTCACATCAAATTTCTTCACTTTCTCCTCTCCCCCATCCCTACCAATCTTGACGTAAACCCTATCGCCGCCGCTTGGCGCCGTCACCGGCACGAAATCCCCGTCAATCTCCAATGCGTACCTAGACACGACCTTCTCCTGCACCACACGATTACTGTCCCGTAGCGGCGAGTACCGGAGCCAATCCTCATCGCCATTATCATCATCGTCAGCATCAAAAACTTTCGACCTCTTTTCATGGAGTGGGGGTTCGTCTCCTTCATCTGGGGAAGTAGGAGCCTCAGATCGAGTACGCTTGTGGGCATGGAGTTGGGGAGGCGGTGACTCGGGCGGGTCGAGGTCGAAGTCAAGGGAAGGGTCGTAGAGGCGGGAGTTGGCTTCGAGTAATTCGAGCTCTTCTGAGGGAGGAATGTTGAGGTCCTGGTCGTGGTACTGGTTCATTTCCATGTCCATGTCCATTGGAAGCAAGCGGTTGAAGCAGATTTGTTTCAGATCCAAGAGACCCAAGTGAAATGAATTGGGGATGGATCGACTTTTTGGCGGGAAAACAAGGGAGTAACCCAGGAAGCAAGCGACGAAACCAAGGTTACACTATTTTATGGATCTGACCCATTTAATTTCAAATTTGACTTAATAGGAAGTGAAGTGATCGAGTATTATTATATGGTGTATCAGCATATTAGTATTAGCGCTGATAAAATTTTTAATTTTATTGTATTAGTGTTACAATATCGGACATAATTAGTAAATGTATCATATTAGTATTGATTAAGAATTATCATGCATATTTCTTCGTTTCTATAGATGTACATCTAAATAACAGTGCCGGGTCGATGGTGAACAGTATCGGTTGGTGATGAACAGTGCAAAACCTTGGTTCTGTGTGCAATCAACTCTAAGTCAGTCGTGCTCCCTCTACTATAACTTTTCCAACGCAACTCTTATTTACAAACCTTAAAATTCTTAAAAAATAACGCTTCCAAAGCTTTCAATGGTATATAACACACTATCTAGTTTATTATATATCAATATAGTTAATTTCGCGAATTTGGACATTTGGTAGAAGAGTGAAAATGGTCAATTTCGCTTATGTGCTACTTCTTGGTGTTTCACACTCTTGTCACTTGAGGGTTGGTTTGGGCATTTTATATTGCTCATCGTCTGTCCATATATCATCATTGGGCTTAAAACCACAAGAAAAAATCTCAATGCTTACAAATTTCCCTCTTTGTTTTTCTTACTCTTTGAAACCCTAGCCGTCGTAGTTTTCTTGCTCCCTCACTCACCCAAATAGCTCGACTCATATCACTCAAATTGCATCAACTCACTCATCAAAGCACCCCAAATCTTAGATTAGTGGTGATTTTGGGTTTGATTTCTGGTTCACTTTCAATTTTTTTGATTTCTGGTAAGTTTCATTTTCAAATTTGTTCTTGATTTCAATTGCTTGTGTGTTCTTTATCGTTTCTAGTTCTATTTCACTCTTCTCTACATCCCAAATCTCATAATCAAACCTTAATCTCCCAAATCCTTAAATCAAAAACTCAAGTTTTATTTTGATTGACCCCTAAGTTCTGTTTTATGAGAATCATCATAGATTCAACTTAAAATACTCTTTCATCATTTATAACCCTAGTCGATTATGTCGAAGCGCTGAATAAAGACTCTAATTGGTAGTCGAAGTCTCCAACCATCGTGGTGAAGACTACTAAATGTGAGTGTTATTATTTTTAACTTTTGATTAGCTTTTGATTTCATTTAATGTTTGAAAGATTGATTGGAGTCTTGAGTCTATAAGAAGTAAAGTTTTTTAACGGGGTCTAAAGGATAGAAGAAGAAATGAATGAAGAGAAGACTTTTCTAAACAAAACAATAAGATGACAAGTTTTTATGTTATTTGTTTTGTTATGTAATGTTTTGTTCTGTTGTATTGTTTGTTGAACCTAGTAACAGCTGAGCTAACAAGGGATTATAAGAAGCGAAAGTGACTTTTAGATAGAGAAAGGGTATGGCTACAGTACTGCTGATGTACCGATACATCAATTTTTTAAATTTGTATAAAAGTCGTAAATCAACGTGTAAAAGTTGTAAATCAATGTGTAAAAATTGTAAATATAACTTTTATATACTAATATACAACTTTTCTTCAATGAATGTGTAAAAGTTGTAAATGAGTTTGTAAAGTTGTAAATGAGTGTGTGAAAATTGTAAATGAATATATAAATATAGTATTTACAACTTTTACATACTTATTTATAATTTTTACACACTCATTAATAACATTTACACATTTATTTATAACTTTTACACAATTTTGAAACTTGAAGTACCGGTACAGCAAGTGTACCGTAGCCATACCCACAGTGAAAAGAGGGTTATGTCATGTTTGAGTTATAAAACCGCCCACCACCTCTAGATATTTAGGTACAATACAATCTTTGTAAATGTAATGACCTGTCAAATCTGGTTCACAAATGGATGGCTATTACATAGGAATGTATCAAGCTAGTTGCTCTATATGGAGGGAACAGGGGCTAAGGGGACTATATTCTGGGTAATTTCAAAATGAGCCCTCTAGATGTGATTTATAAAATTTGAGTCAATATAATCACCATGTGTATGGATGGGTGGGTCTCTATGTGTGTCCTATGAATGCCTTTAGATGCTTAATGCTATATAGCTAATAGCTTCTAAAACTATATCTTACTTTTACAATTCTCTGTAAATTCCATTGTTTAGTGCCCTATTCTTTTCCACAATTTGCTTCTTATCATTTTGAGCATGCATGAACCTCCTCAGAAATTGCGTTAAGGATTATTGGCCTGCTTGCTATTTAGGACTTGGTTGATCATAACTTTCTCTTTTGGTTGCTTTGGTAGATACTTGTCTGCGCTTGTGAAGGATGTTCCATTTGTTGGTCTTATGGTATGAACATTTTAATTTGATGCTTAATATCTGTTTTCTTAATTGGTCAACTTCTTTGAAAATAATATTTTCATTATTGTTTGTTTGATATATCACTACAAGAAATTTTTACATATTTATCACTTTCTAATTTTTTTATTTGGCGTTCTTTCAAAAAAGTGAGAAATATAACGTTGGTATGAAAGTCAAAGCTACCTTTCTTTCATTTTTGTCACTCTTCATTTTGACTTTATTATATATTTATCACATTTTTAGACAATGATAAGTATGTACAAAAATATAATAATATATAAAATTTTAAAATAAATAACATGTAATTAATTTTTTATGAAAAAGGAAATAAATTTTAATTTTAATTTTAATTCATTAGAAAATATAATTTTTTTAAATAAAAGAATTTAAGGAAATAAATAAATAGATTTAAAATTTGTAAGTTAAGGAAAAGAATTAATATTTACTTTAAAAATCTTATGAATTAGGAATTAAAAAAACATTGTTCAATAATATAATTTCATGTTTAAATATTGACTCATTAAAATTTAGAATTAAAAAATAATAAGTGGAGAAAATGAAGAAACTGTACATCCAAACTGTGTCATTTTGGTTCTTAAAAAAAAAAAAGTAGTCAAAGCGACGTCGTTTTGGCTTAAAATGGGGCAAAATAAAAAAACAAAGAGAAGATCGATCTCCTTGCCATTGTCTTGTTGCAAGCATCAAACAAAACCTCTCTCTTTTTAACTCCACCAACGTCCAACACCTCCAAACTCCAGATCCATCACTGCTCATAACTTTGGTTGCCAGATTTCAACATTAATCATCAGAAAAGTTCATTGGCAGCCGTTAGAAGATCTGAATCAGGTAGAAGTCAAGTAGAAGGTATTTTCAATATCTTTAATTAGTTGAAATAGTTAGGTTTTCATTCATTTCTAATTTTGATGCTTTCTCCTCTTTTTTCATACTTCTCACTTGTGCAATATTATCACAATCTTAACTCTAAGGTTGGGTAATATCAGGATGTTCATGAGAGATTTCAAACTAAATCCCATTATGAAGCTGTTGGATGGTTCAATGAACGATTTCTATTGTCGCTAGCATCATGCAAAACATGTGTGATTATGGATGATGAGCTGAACATTTTACCCATTTCACCTCATATAAGGTTAATAACCACTATCCCAATTAAAGAGGTAATTTTTGCAGCTCCTTTTCTTGTGGAAAAAATTATATTGCGAAATAGTTTTTATTTTTATTTTGTTAATTGCTTTTGCTTTGAAAGAGTAAATTGAGTTTGAGCGCTAATTTGCTTAATTTTTTATCATTTTCATTAAGATCAAGCAGTGCTAGCGGTGAAATTTAGGAAGTGTTTATACATTATATAACTGTCTTTATATCTCTTGTTTGGTGATCAAAGGACTCCACAGGGCTTTCAGAAGCAGAAAAGGACTTGAAGAATATGAAAGAAGTAAATGATGATTCATCATTTCCCTGTTGGTCCAATATAAAGAAATGTTGCATGTTGGATCAAGTAAAGATTGATTGATATGCATTTACATTTTTGAATTGCACAATGGCTTTTCTTGCTACTCGTGGCCGTGGGAAATCAGTTGCTCTGGGTTTAGCAGTTGCTAGAGCTGTTGTTGCTAGGTAATTTGCTTGAATTACATAAAATTGATTATTTTTCAATTTATATTTACTCTTCTTGTCCTTCAAACTGATCCTGCTAGATTATGATGATAGAAAAAATTATCTGAATAGGTATTCAAATAAAGTAATAAAGTGCACCTATGTGTTTTTAGCATACATGTCTGCAATTTGTTCATGTACTTAATTCTTTGCAGTAGTTAGTGGGATAAAATAAGGGATATTAATGTTAATATTATAATTAATTTAACTTTTGCTTTGTCTAAAGTATATATTTAATTTTTTTCTATTATCAACTTGGAATAAATAAATGCTTACAACGTCATAGTCAACTGTCAATTAGTATTTTATACCCTTGTTTAACAAATTTATATTTTGAAGTTAATAATAACAGCAAATAATAAGTTTTTATATCAATTAAAAAAGGAAAAAGATATTTGTTCGCAAAAAAGAAAACCACCCACAGAGTCATATACTGGTTTTATTAAAAGGGTGGTGCTTTGAAAAATAATGAAGCAATAATGGAAATTTTGCTTATCACATCATTGTTGCAGAGAGTGAGATCTCAAACAAAAAATTGATAAAAAAGGTAATAAAGTAGGCCAGATTGCTACCCATGGTTCGAGTAAAATGACTCAAAAAGTAAAGGGTTTAGGGTGAAACATGATTTTCTCTCAAATGACACCGCCGGAGTTACTGTTTATTTCGCCGGTTTTGTGAGTTACGCTTTGAGATTCACACATATTGTAGATCGAAACACGCTAATCAAACTTTCCTTCTTGAGCCTTTCGAGATTTCGAACGGAATACGTTCAAATCTACAGAAAAAGGGTATCGGTTTTCACTATTCACAGCGGCAGAGTGGCGAGTGAATAGTCACCGCCAGCGTGGTCAGCTTCATCTCGGCCCGTTCTGCAAATCTTTCTTCAGCATCGAAATCTGTTTCGACCGTCTTCAGTCCCGTCCACGGAGTTTTTAATCTACTATTCACCGCCGCTTTTCTGTTCGATGGAGAGTGGGTCGTCACCTCCGGTACCAAAGTGTAGATCAAGAGGCGTCGATCAGGTTTCCCTTCTGTAGTATCGTCAGATTCCCAGTATTTCTCCCTGAAATCGCATTTATATTTTCGGAGATACTATTCCTGACGGCGGCAATACTGTTCATCCGGAAATACTATTCATCGATTCTTCCAAGTTGCTCCTCAGCCTATTACATGCATATTTGCTTCTTGACTGACACCCAAATTCCTTACGGATAATCAAATCCAAGGAGCGACATCAACAGAAACTATTCACTAGTTCTTTTTTCATGCCCGTTTTGGTGACCGGTATGCACACCCTATATCGCAATTTCACATTATCTTCTTTAATTTGTTCTTAAACTGTTGTGAACTTGCTTTTCTGCATGCACCTGGTTATTTGGATCGTCGGTTGGATACTTTGGTTGAATTGACTGATTTGGAGATATTTGGTTGAATTGATTGTTGGTTGGTATTTTAGAGTTAATTTTTGTTTATTGCTTCCGGTTGAGGTTACCCACTATTTTCACCACACATTTTCTAGCCTACACTACACCATCCCTACTATGGCCACCTCCGCCCCTAACAAATAGAACCAGACCCAACACCCGCCTCGTGCCACTCAAACACACCCACCTGCCTGAAACACCACCCTCAAACAACCCTTACCCAAACCACCCGGTTCTTGGGCTGATAGGGTTCGGGTTACTGAGGCCAGCACTAGATTTTGCCTTGACTCGATAGCCCGGAAGGACCCGGGTTCAATCCTTGAGCTCCCTGATGAGCTGGTTGATGATGTGGGGGCTGATTGGTTGCGCTATATCGTGGGTTTTTTTCCTGGGTATACTATGCCTTTTCATGCTGCACGTTCCATTGCGATGCGTGCATGGCAGTCTAGTGGTTTAGAGGATGTCCGCTCTACTGGGACGGGATTCTTGATTTTCAGATTTAGAACAGTGGAGGAGGTTCAGGATATTTTAGAGAGAGGACCCTGGATGTTTGGTGGGAAGCACATCATTCTTCAACAATGGAATCCTCATTTCTCTTTTGATCAGAGCAGGATTTCCAGGATTCCAGTCTGGATTCGGTTATATGGACTACCATTTCCATTGTGGTCAACCAAAGCACTCAGTGCTATTTCTAGTATGGTTGGTCGACCTTTATCATGTGACAGGTGACTTATGAGCACATTAGGTTATCCTATGCCAGAGTCTGTGTTGAGATAGATGCGGAGCATACTCCAGTGCAAGACTTTGAGATCCGGTGTAAGCTTTCTTCTGAACCGATCAAGATCAGGGTAGAATATGAATGGAAGCCAAAACGATGTCCCAAGTGTTGTTTGTTTGGCCATACTTGTCCGATACCTATTGCAACTTCTGCTCGTACAGAGGCTGAGGCGTCAGTTACTACTACAGCCCTCATCTTGAGAGATAAGGGGAAGACTGCTGACCCTGTTTTTGCAGCAGCTGTTCATATTGAGCCTGGCCAAGATCAGCTTAGTGCTGAAGATATAACCCCAGCTCTAAAAGACAAGGGTAAAGGTATTGTTACTGACTCCACACCAGCTGGACCTCTTGCACTATTGACTTCAAATCCAGTAACTACCGGGGCAGATTCGATGGAAAGGATCTTTACTAAACTAGGCCAGATTGCTACCCATGGTTCGAGTTTTGAGTCAGATTCTGATCCCGATTCACTCTCTCCTATTGAGACTCACCAGGATCAAATTCTGAAGTGCCCTGATAGCCCTGTAGCTACTTTACCTGATTCTTCAAGGATTGCTCCTCCAAAGAAGGGTAAAAAGGTCCAGAGTAAAAAGGGTGGCAATGGGGGCAAAGGAGGCGTGCGCCCCAAATGATTTCTTTTTTCAGTCATGAGTTATTTCCAGTTTCCTATGATAGGAAGTTGGAATATTAGAGGCCTTAATGGCTTCTCTTCGCAGCGGGCAGTTAGAAATTGGATTTCTAAGTATTCTTTAGGTTTGATTGGTCTCTTAGAGACTAAGGTTGATCAGCGACATCTTGCTTCAGTGGTTTCGGGTATTTGTCCTTCTTGGAAGTTTTTATCCAATGCCACTGAGTCAATTGCTTGCCGAGTTTTGGTGTGTTGGGATCCTACATTGTATAGGTTGAGTGATCTGCAGCTTTCTTCACAGTGGATTATTTGTCGGGCTACCAGATTATCTGATGGGGTTTCTTTTGGTTTGCTATTTGTTTATGGTTCTAATGATCCGGGTGTCCGTCGACAGTTATGGGACTGTATCAGAGCTCAGTCCAGGGATTTTGGTGACTTACCTTGGTTGGCATTGGGTGATTTTAATGCGATTTTACGCTCGTCGGATAGAGTTGGAGGGGATCAGGCTTGGCGTGGTTATATGGATGATTTTGGTCAGTGTATACATGATGCAGCATTGATCAGAGTTCCATCTCTTGGACTCCGGTATACTTGGCATAATGGGTAGCAGGGAGAGGGTACTATTCTCCGGACTCTTGATTGGAGTTTCGGTAGCGCTTCTTGGTTCTTGACTTGGCCAAACACAACTTCTGAGATTCTTCCACGGGATGTTTCTGATCACAGTGCTTTGGTCATAAGGTTTGGAGATCAACGTAGGCAGACCTCCAGTCCTTTTAAATTTATAAACTTTTGGGCTGACTGAGAGGATTTTTTGGAGATTGTTCAGAAAGTATGGTCTACGCTTGTGGACGGGGATCCTTTGTTTCGAGTTACGCAGAAATTGGGGTTGTTGAAACGGGAGTTTAAGACTTTGCATGCCAAAGCCTCTAGTCACATCTCTAGTAGGGTCAGTGAGGTTAGGGCTCAGTGGGCAGCAGCTCAGGCTGCTCTGGATGAGAGCCCTTCTTCCCCATAGTGTATTTTGGCTGAGAGGGATTTTGCTAAGCAGTATTTTCAGTTGTGCAGGGATGAAGAGGCTTTCTTTCGACAGAGGTCTAGGATCCAATGGCTCTCTCAGGGGGATCAGAATACTAAATTCTTTCACAAATCTCTGATCCATAGACAAGTTAGGAATCGGATTCGTCAGCTTGAAGATGAGGTTGGCACCATTGTTACAGATAGAGGCGACTTAGGTCATCTAGCTGTGAGGTATTTTCAGAAATTGCTTATAGCTCCTCCTCGCCCTTCTCTTATAGATGCTTCTCGATTTTTCTCTGGCAGAGTTTCTACGGAGATGCTGCCTTCTTTAGTGTGCCCTATTACTGATAATGAGATCAGGTCAGCTTTATTCTCGATTCCCGATGATAAAGCTCCAGGACCGGATGGGTACACTTCTCTGTTCTTTAAACGGGCTTGGGACATTATTAGTGTTGAGTTTATGGCTGCGGTGCGCTACTTCTTTGCGACTTGTCGGATGCCGAAGTGTGTTAATGCCACTCGGATTGCCTTGGTCCCCAAGGTAGAGACTCCTCGGACTATGAGTGACTTTCGACCAATCTCATGTTGTAACGTTCTTTACAAGTGCATCTCTAAAGTGATTGTAAACCGATTCAAAGCAGTGTTACCTGATGTAGTTGGGAGTTTGCAGTCAGCTTTTGTCCCAGGTCAGAGGATCTCTGATGCCATTCTATTGACACAAGAGCTTATGCATAATTACCACCTTGGGCATTCGCCTCCCCGGTGCGTGTTAAAGGTGGATATTCGCAAAGCTTTTGATACTATCAGTTGGGATTTCATCATTTTGGGATTAAGGACGATTGGTATCCCAGAGTGTATGGTCCGATGGATTGCGACATGCATGTCTTCTGCTCACTTCTCGGTCGCTTTAAATGGAGAGCTTTATGGTTTCTTTCCCACTTCTAGAGGTGTTCGACAGGGTGATCCGTTGTCGCCATACCTTTTTGTGTTGGCCATGGAGGGTTTGAGTGGTATTCTTCGGGAGGCTTCTCAGCGGCCTGGATTTCGATACCATTGGAGATGCCAGCAGATTTCTCTTACTCATCTTTGTTTTGCAGATGATCTGATGGTTTTTTGCAGGGCAGATGTGGGCTCTGTTAGGGTAGTTCATGATGCTTTGCAGGAGTTTACAGAGCTCTCTGGTTTAGTTACGAATTCGGCCAAGAGTCATGTCTTCTTATCTGGAGTCAATGATGAGGATCGTACAGTGTTACAGTCCATCTTGGGTTTTCAAGTGGGGAGTTTGCCAATCCGATATTTGGGGTTGCCACTGATTAGTACCAGATTACGCCTTTCAGACTGTGTTCCTTTGATAGAGCGGATTCTCTCGAGGGTCAGATTGTGGACATCTGCTATGCTGACTTATGCTGGCCGTCTCCAGTTGATTAAGTCGGTACTATTTTCCATCCAGGTCTATTGGTCATCTATGTTTATTTTACCGGCAGCTGTGGTACGGAAGATCGAGGGTATTCTGGCTGCTTTCCTGTGGAAAGGAACCTCTTTGTCTCATTTTGGGGCCAAAGTAGCTTGGGATTCGGTTTGCTATCCATTGAAAGAAGGGGGTTTAGGAATCAAGCGAGTGAAGGAGTGGAATCGTGCTGCTATTTTGAAGCATGTTTGGAGACTTCTTTCTGACAAGTCTTCCACATGGTCTTTTTGGGTTCATAAGGTACTCCTTCAGGGTCGCTCGTTTTGGCAGGTTCGGGTTACTTCTAGAGCCTCCTGGTCTTGGAGGAAGATTTTACAGAGTCGGGATTGGTGCAGGGGTAAATTGTCTCTTCTATTGGAGATGGGCGTGATACCTCACTTTGGCAGGATTACTGGTTGCCGCAGGGGCGTCTTTGTGATTTGTTTTCATTCAGGACTCTTTCATCTACAGGTCTTCCCTCAGATGCAAAGGTCTCAGCTATCATTCAGGATGGAGATTGGGCTTTTCCTGAAGGTGGACCGGACCTCAGACGGGTTTGGGACTCTATCCGCATCCGACCTATGATGGGGACTCTTGACCATATTGTTTGGAAGGGTCACACCTCTGGTATTTTCTCTATTGCCTCAGCGTGGGAATTATTACGGAGTAGACGCTCGGTAAACTCCTTTCATCATCTTCTGTGGTTCCCTGGCCATATTCCAAGGCACTCCTTTATACTTTGGCTTGCCTCATTGGGCCGTCTTCGTACTATGGATCGACTACGAAGTCATGGCATGTTATCTTCTTCAGGCTGTGTTCTCTGTGCTTCAGCAAATGAGACGCACGAGCATCTTTTCTTCAGCTGTCCTTTCTCGTCTTCTGTATGGGGGGAGATTTCAGCTAAGACTCTTATTGTTTGGCCATCTTCTGGTTGGCTCTCTCTACTTCATTGGGCTTCTCTTCATCTTCAAGGCAGGAAGAATTTTGGGCATATCCTTGCACGTTTGGTTTTCTCTGCTACAGTTTATTTTCTATGGTATGAGAGGAATGATCGTGTATATCAGCAGCGACATCGGACTCGTCGTCAGGTGATTGATGAGATTTTTGCATTGGTCCGCTCTCGGCTTCTTACCATTGAGGCCAAGTATGTGATCACTCCTCAGCTTCGTGCTATATGGGGCCTTCGTTATTAGTTGGTTTTTTGAGTTTTGTTTTGTTTAATTGGGCACATGCGCCCTTTTGTTGCATTGTCTTGGGAATGTTAGCTTTGTTGCGGTCGTTATTGGGCCTACGCACCTTTTCTTTTTTGTTTGGGCCTTTTGGATCCATATCTCGCTTTTTGTTTGAGGCCTTTAGGCTTCGTTTTTCTTCCTTTTGGACTTGTGAGTACTAAGTACTCTTCTTGGGGTATGCTTCTCGTATTTTGTACAATCATTTTTCTTTTTATGTGAATAGTAATTTTTCCCAAAAAAAAAGGTAATAAAGTACTCTACCCCCACAAAAAGAAATAAAGAATCTTTATAATATTACATCAAAATACCTAGAAGCATGAGGTTAATTTCAGATTGAATCTCCCATACGATTAGTGGGAATTATTTAAAAATCATTATATTAATCAATTATATACTCATAACTCCCTTCATTATTCTACAACTTTTTTTCTTTTCTTATATCTTCTTACATATTGAAATACTAATTAGGAAGATTCAGAATTAAATATATTTTGACAATGCTAGTTACTACTATATATGTTGCCATGATATCAAAATGCATAATATGATTAAACTTTTGAAAATATATATATAATTTAAAAAGAGGAAAAAAAATAATAACAAACATATAATTTGTTTTCTTGTAGTGATTCCAACAATTTCTTGACAATCAAATGGAGTTTTTGTGTTCGATTGATGAAAACTTAGGGTTGGTGCATGATTTTATAATTTTTTAATTGTTTTGTGAAATTTTCTGTTGTTGCTTTTGATTATGCTCTTGTTTACTTACCAAAAGATATAAACTGTGCTTAAAAAAATGAGGATTCTTTTCATTTTTGTATTTGTTTTTTTTTATTTAATTTGTTTCCATAAGCTATTATAGTCTTTTCTTTGTTTGTCAGATTTTGAAGGCTTAGACTTCGTAAGCTGTCAGTGATCAAGCGCTTCACAGCATGCTTTTTTACTGTTGACAAACATTCGTCGTCTCTTTAAAATTCATCAAAGCATAGTATAAAATTCTAGCCAAGTTTTCTTTTTGTTCAATATTTATGTGTCAAACGCATACTAATCAACCAGTTACGTAAATTTATTAGAGAACTTTGAAAAGCACAACTTTGTCAAAGACTAATATGGCACTTGTTTGCCTTATTTTTTTCACCCAAAAGCCATTTATGCATGTGAATAAATTGGCTAGTGTTGCTAGATCTGTTCTAAAGTTATTATACCTTTTGTACATAATATGAATTAATTATATCCAGCTTTTGAACACAAGTTCACTGCCAAAGAAACTTCTATTTTTGTTTTCTTAATGATGTAAGGTGCTTTCTGATTTAAACATAGTTTTATTGTTGCTTTTCGCAGACTACCCTTTTTGTTTGATGGGTTTATTGGTGTTTTATGATTTGCAACTTCTTTTAGAAATTGGAGGTGCATTTTTCTCTACAAGTTGATAATGTAATTTATCTTTCAACTATTAAGGATCAATTTTAATGATTTGTAAGAATGTTGCATGCTTCAATTTTGGTATTATAAGTACTTTAAACTGTTATTTAACCTATTGTAGTAGTGTTTTAGAGCACTCTAAATGAGTTTTTCCTATAATCTGTTTGAACTACTTTTTCTTCTTCTATTTGCTTGATAAACACACATCCTTATTATATAAACACACATATATCCACAACCTTAGTATAGAAACACACATCTATGGATCGTTTCAAAATCTGTTTTGATTTAATGAGATTGTATATATTAGCATGTTATTGCATTATTATATTGTGTTCATGGGTTGATGAGACAGATAAAAAGAAAGAGAAATAATGGAAAATAGCTCGAAGTATTGGTTCTGACATAGATCTTATTGTTATCTCAAATGCTTGGTATTGCGTAGTATGCTTACTTGTTTGTTATATGGATTTTTGATATATGATAAAGTGTGATTGATTCGAGGATTGATATTTGTTTTATGAGAAATTTGTTTAACGTGACAAATGATACAAATTATGAATTTTTAAAATTTTTTAAAATACCTATTATTTACACTTGGCAGTAGTAAACAGCTAAGTATTATATATATATATATATATATATATATATACATATATATATATATATGTATATATTAATTTTTTTAAATACTTGGCGGCTAAAAACTGCCAAGTATATATTTTTTTAATTTTTAAAGCTATTTATACTTGGCAGCAAAAAACCGTCAAGTATAGTCAAGTACATATTTGACAGGTTGACCGACCGCCAAATTGATCATATTTGGCGGTGTCATTGGTGGCGCTTTCAAGACCGTCAAATATATACTTATGTGGCGGCAAAAAACTGTCAAATATGCGCATTTTTCCTTAAGTGTATCATTTACTAGCTATATGAGAATTGAGATTGTATATATTTTAATTATTATATGAAAGGTAGGAATAATGGTTTTGTTATTAATATATTGAAGAATTTAATAGAATAATAACAAGGAAATTTAAGCATTAGTTAGGTATTTTATTTAGCTGTTAATGTAGGGCTTCTTTAACTTAACCTCTATTGTTTGGGTCATATTATGGTACTGTTGATGTATTGGTACGTCAATTTTTCAAATTTGTAGAAAAGTTGTTAATGAGTGTGTAAAAAGTTGTAAATTAGGCTATAAAATTGTAAATACAACTTTTACATACTCATTTACAACTTTCTTAAATGAGTTTGTAAAAGTTGTAAATGAGTATATAAAAGTTGTAAATGAATATACAATTTTGAAAATTGATAGACTCGTATATCAATTGTATCATAGCCACATCTCTATTGTTTTGGATAAGTTTAATTTAATTTCAAGTAGGTTAAGTTTTTCAAAATTTCTCTCGAGGGTTGCCTCTTCCAAGTGGGTGTGTCTCCTTTTACACTAATTCTATTGTCTTTCCAATTTTATTGCTTTTTTTTTTTAATTTTTTATTAATTCAATTGAGGAGAATATGCCTTCAAGGCTATGAAAGAGGGCACCATTACTTTGTTATGCTAAAAGATTAATGTAAAATGTTTCAACTACGGACATCTTTGTATAAGTCTTAAAAATTTATTTGCATTTCCTAATAATTAAAGCGATGTTGATGTTGCTATCTTCCCTCTTTTTGTTTAAAATGTGTGTGTGTAGACTATGAATCTCGATACAAATTGATTTATAGACTATGTCCATGATAAGTATACCAATAAGTATTAATATCATGTATTATACTTGTAATAATAGACATATGTTGCCTTACATATTTATGAATTGACTTATAGTTAAAGAATTAATTGTTTGTTAACTAGTTGTGTTTGGGACGCCAAATTTCTACAAAATGGAGATGCATGCATCTAGTACTGGATATTATCTTTTGTTGAAATGTTACTTTTGGTTTTTGTGGAAAATATGCAACTGGACAAAAAGAACTAGAGTAATACTATATTTACAAAATCTGTATACAAAGTTGATGTGGTATCACTTATTCAAAGTCATATGACTCATCAATATTTATTACATTGACTTTTTATATTGATCCTTTCATCCACTTGATATCACATCAATTTTGTAAACACACTTTATATATACATTTTGTAAATAATATTATTGATAGAATTATTATTAAAATTGATGTAACTGATTTTTGCGGTATTAGGATTGTTTACTTAATGCAATAGCAACACTACTAATTGTATTGGCTCTTTTGTGTTTTATTAATTATTTTTCTTTAGAAACTTAGAAAGGTGAGAGAACGGAAGGGTATTTGGTTTGAGGTCATTGGATATCTATTTCATAGTTGATGATCATCTTGGTCGAAGGTGTTTCCACTACAACAGGGAAGACTATTTACGGCGAGCCAAAACCGCCGTAAAAACACATTTGCGGCGGTTATGCGACGGTTCACACCCGCCGTATAAGCAATCGTAGTAAAAGCTTTAACAGCGGTTTTGGCCTGCTATAAACAGGTTTTTACGTCGGTTTATGTGTTTGACGTAAAAACGAACGACAAAACGCAATAGTCATAAACCACACCTTTTTGCGGTGGTTCTAAATCCCCGTATAAGCACTTTTTACGTCGACCATGAAACCGCCGTATAAGACCCTTTTAATGTCGACCATGAAATCGTCGTATAAGTCCCTTTTTACGTCGACCATAAAACCGCGTAGAAGCCTCTTTTAACATCGACCATAAAACCGCTGTATAAGTGTCTTTTTACGTTGACCATGAAATTGCCGTATAAGCCCCTTTCAACGTCGACCATAGAACTGCCGTATAAGTGCCTTTTTACGTCGATAATAAAACCGTCGTAAAAGGTGTAACAACCGTCGCATATAGTGCTAACGAAAACGACATAGTTTGTTGCCAAAATTTTTTGTGACGATCACGAAACTGCCGTAAAAGGTTTTTTTTTTCCATCTACTGTTTAATGTTATTTACTGTCCAAAGATTAAGTAACCTGTCTCAAAAAAATGCTTTGATATGTTTCTTCAATCATTCGATGAATATAATGAAATCAAATCAAATATCAAGATATGTCACATAAATAGTTTAACCATCTCCTAAACAAACCAAACATAACTCAATCGTCATCCATTGTTCAACATCATATAATCAAATAGTTAAACAACATCTCAATTATATAGTTCAACAACCTCCACATAACTCAATCATACCATTTCCTAAACAAACCAAACATAACTCAATCGTTATCCACTGTTCAACATCATATAATCAAATAGTTAAACAACATCTCAATTATATAGTTCAACAACCTCCACATAACTCAATCATCTGATAAGTAAGCCGTAAAACTTGGCAAACAACCTACAAGAATAAATTTGTAACCAAGATTATAATCATTAAGTAACATTATGTATTTTAAAACAAATTGTTTAATTTTATTTATATACCTATTCATTCTCGTTGTTAAAATCACGATCTATGAGGTTGTTTGTTCCATGACTGTCATATTGGAAACAACTATGATGTCCACTTGAAGCATCTGGGACCTATTTATAAAAAAAAACAGGAAACATAAGTTAAAAATATGAGTCAACTGAAACACATTTTAAACTTTAAAAATAAGTAAATACCGGTCTTGTAACTCGCCGCTCTGCAAATTTTGGAAACCTCTCCTGCAGGAGGGAAATGACTTCATCATACATCATTTTCATGTTTTTGTGATCTTGCTTCAAGTTGTTGTGTGCCTCATTCAAGTTTTTGTGTGCTTCCTTCAAGTTGTTGTGTTCTTGCTGCAAAGTACCCAACTCTTCCCTCAAGTGAATATCGGATGAGCTGCTGCCTTGAACATCAGTCGGAGATAGACCAAAACCATATGTCCGAGCATAACCATGATGATCAGGTCCCATTACATTGCCAAATACTTCTTCTCTCACTTGTTGAGTTTGCTGGTCTTGTGGAAATTGAGACAAACCTTCATTAAATTGACTCTATAACATAATGAAAAGAAATAACAACTTAATAAAGATAATGTATTAAGTAAAAATTAATTTACAGATAGTGGATGAATAAATAAGTTTAAAAGATTAAAGAACTTACAATTATTTCTGCACTTTCATCATCACCTACTTCCCCATTACTTTTTATTCTTGTCTTGACGAAGACACTAGTACGATCAGTTTGCTCTCCATTTCTTATCATCTAAACAAAAAAATAACGGAACTAGAATAATACAACTACTAAAGAGATATAGGTAGATCTTAATAACCAACAAGTAAAGAGCGTATAACCAAACAAATGTAACTTACCTCTTCTCGTTTCTGGACAAATGGCGTGCGACCTGTTCGATGAAGTGCAACTTGGTGTGCTCGATTTACCTTATTCTTCTCTGCAGCTTCCTATAATATAAACAATGTTAACAATAATTATATTATATGACTTATAATATAAATACAAAAAAATATGAAGTCTACACTTTTTAATTATGTTAGGCACATACTTTAGTCTATTTTGTTCCCCAATAAGCTACAAGAATAGGCCACTGATCTGGCTGAACTTTAGGAGGAGTAAATTGCAACCGGTCATAGTCAATACCGTCTATCGTATTTTGTTGTAGTAGTCCCTCTTTACCGAGCTTTCCAATCGACTGGCTTTTTTTTTTTTGTTATTTTTTTTTGTTTTTTTTATTTTTTTTTTATTTTTTTTTTAATTAACAGGTCCAATATGTTGTAAACAATGGGGTCTATACTCATCAGGAACATTTGTATTATCCTGTAAAATGTTGTTACAATAGATTAATGAAGGTACAAATACATATACATGTAATCTATGAATTTATTAAAAATAAATTACCTTCATTTCTTTCCAAATGGCATCCAAAAGATGTGATGACATATTTTGCCATCGAGGACAAGTCAATGGAGCCATGTTGCCATTTTTGGCTATGATTCCAAGTTGGGTGGTTAATTTGTCTTTATTTGTGTTTATTGGTTGCCATTGAGAGTTAAACTGAATATACAACCTCTGGCCTGTACCCCACTCACGAACAGTATGAGTTGCTCCCTTTGACAACACTTGATGTACCACCCATATCTATAAAAACACAACAACAAATGTTTAAACAACTTTAAATTAAAAAAAAACATAAAAATAAACATGTACATACCTCCATCATTCGTTTCAGTGTGGGAAGACGCTGCCGACTGTCATCGAGATTTTGCTTCCCGTTGTATTATACTCTCCATAGAGGTGTCTCTCAGTCTTTTCGGCGGCATGGTTACCTTTTCAGAAAACATTCACATCCATAAAATGCTAATATTTTTCCTTTAAGTTCCATGATAATTAACGTATGCATATAATAAAAAATTAAAATGAACATCCAATTCAATTGAACAAACTACATATTTCATTCTAAAAAATAATAGTTACACGTAGACAAGAGGAAATCACATAAATGGAGAAAACAAGAATGTTCCCAAAATACAAGCAAGATAAAGAATCACATAGTCAATAATAACAACTAAGTAAAGGTACTATCAATCAAAATCATCTATCTGATCATCATTATCTTCACGATTGATGGTCACTGTTGTTCCCTCAACTCCTTGTCTAACCCATTGAACATCTTTCTCACAAAAATAACCTCTTTCATCTAGTTCTTGTTGTGTATATAGCTTAA